>OZ018393.1:55225025-55402784 GCA_963969525.1 Ontholestes murinus | reverse complement strand
GATCCTCACGTAACTCACGCAACCAATTTATCAGTTGATAAGGTGACAAGTTTCACTCTAGAAAACAATTGAAATTCTTGAAAATTCGGAAAAATCTGTATAGATCAGATAAAATTAATAATAATTTAAATATACTTTACATTTTTAAATTATTATTTAATTTTCTGCAACGAACTAAAGGATTTTATAATAATAATAATAATAATATTCTTTATTCTTCTTTCCAAAATTAAGTACAAGAGTATTTTTATGTAACAATACTTTTTGTTTAATTTTTTTCAAACTATTGTGTTTACATAAAAGTTATTCAGGTTTTTTCGTTGTTATTTATAAATTTTGCAAAATGTTTCTGTTTTTCATAACAAAGAAATTTAAGAACTAAAAAACAGCTCGATTAAACACCTAGTTTCGCTTAACTAAATTTTTTCAGCTCTTTCGACAAAAAATAAAAGCTAAACTTTAAATTAAAATTTTAGTTCAAAATCATTAACGTTTTTTAAGATACATCGGCCAGGGACACACATTTACTCACAGTACACATTTTTTTTCTAAAAATTGTTAATATGGTAACCATGGGCCTCAAAACTGATATATAAGTTGAAAACATTTTTCGCAAAAAGTAAAAAATGAGGAATATTTTTGTGCAGAATTACAAGTTTGCTTTAATCTTCAAATTTGGAAGATTCAATGTTTCTGGATAGAACTTCTTCCGTCATTTTGAACAAGATACTTACTTCGGATGTAAAACTTCTACTTTCAACTGTTGGCATAAACTGTTACAGCCGTTGTATTAAGAACCATAGCAGACGAGAAGACATCAATTATTTTAAAACAATAGTAATGTATTAATTGTTATTTTCCAACTCAACAAATACATTATCATCATCACTACGCTGATGAGACCAAAATCTTAAAACCAGTCCATAGTTGTAAAAAGGATACAGAACAATAATTACTTTTCATATTAAGTTCTGCATCATTTAATTGAGGGTGGTAGTTTTCACATTTAAAGGGTGTCCCAACAAGAGCTCTGGATTTAATTTTAAAGGAAAACACATTTATTTGTTTAATCAAGCAAACATTTTTATTTCAATATAAAGAAAATTGGTTCCGATCAAACGTGAAATACAACCACCACGAAACCTCTGTTATTCTTTTGTTGAAATTTTAAATAACGTTTTCGCATAAATGTGGCTGTATTTCACCATTAACGCGGCGTATTTAATCTTTAAGATGTTTCACTGTTTCAGGCTTATTCGCATACATCTTTTCCTTCACATAGCCGCAAAGAAAAGTGTCCATCGACGTTAGATCGCACGATCTTGGTGGCCAATGTTGATCGCCAAATCGGCCTGAAAACTTGGTCTGCAGTAACACCATTGTTTCACGTGAAGGGTGACAGGTCGCACCGTCTTGTTGGAAAAATAAGTCTTCCACATCAATTACTTCCAATTCGAGGGACAAAAAAACTCTGGTAACATTTTGCGATACCGCACACCATTAACAGTTAGCGCATTTTCAAAGAAATACGGCCCAATCACTTCGCCAGCCCCAAATAGTTTTACTCGCGGTGGATGTATGGATTTTTCGAGTATCACACGAGTATTTTCAGCACGCCAAATACGACAGTTTTGCTTATTTGCGTATCCATCGAGTTGAAAATGTGCCTCACTTAAAAAATTGATTTTCTTCAAAAAATCCGCATTAATTTGATCAATCAGCAAATCCACGGCGCTGCTCATGGTCCCTTGACTTGATTTTTTGCACCAATTGAACCTTTTACGCGTGCAAATGCAGATCTTTTGCCAAAATTCGTTGCATAGTGCTTTTGGAAATGTTTAATCTTAGACCATGATACTGAATGGAATTTTCTGGATTCTCGGCCACTGATTACCCTACAGTGGCTATAGTTTCGAGTGACCGATAAGGACGATGACGAACAATGGTCTTTTGATCCATCAGCGTAAATTTGGTCTCACTACTGTCGATTCATTTGTCGCATTGTTGCAACCAAAAACTTGTCGTAATTGGCCAACTGTTTTCGCAAAACTTTCACCATTTTTGTAATGTGTTTTTACAATAAGTAATCGTTATTCGTTTGAATACTTCTTCATATTCTTAAATCGCGTGGTCTGTTTGAGGTAACTGTCAAAAACATCACCGTACAACTCGTATTAACAAAATGGCGGCAAATTTAAATCCGGCGCTCTTTATTGGGAAATTGGAAAACTATCATCAACAATCATTGAGGTATAATAATTAATTTTTTTATTAATCACTCGGCACAAAATGACTTGGAAGTTTTAAAAATATATTCGCATTTAAATATACTATAATTTATAGCTAATCAAACCGAATTCCTCACATTCATAAATCAATATAGTTACGACTTACATAATCTGAATAATTAAAATACCTGACCAACGTTCGTTTAGGAAGGGGGGAATATATAAATTCGCTCGATCCAATGATAAACAATATGTAAACACATAACGAAAGGCAATTAAGCACGCTCGACTGTCTGCGTATTGCGTCATTGGAGCAATGTGCCATTATTAATTTTCATATTCACAATGTTTACGTCGATTCAGCAGTGCTCTCTGGTGTTGTCATTCTGGTTGAATTCAGATGAACGTAATGCGCAATTTCCTCGGGAACTTTTATTTGGGTCACCGCCGAGAGGCTCCGGGGGGTTAATACATAACAACCCTAATTACGAGGAGCGTACGCTCTTGTGCATGCAGTATCTTGTTTGTGCGCATTAATTAATTCAGGCGTCCTTCGGCGTGAAGGACTTCCTTATTAGAATAATGCATCAAACAAGTGCTTAGAATATTGTTTTTAATATTTAAGATTTCCAGCGCCAACTACGATCAACTTCGTCTAAACGCTCGTTCAATCAACTCATTGTCAAATCTTGAAGAAATACTTTTGAATTATTACCTGAAAGTTTAAAACAGTTTGTACTGTACGTGAATTATTAAAAATTACGTATTTGGAGTAACGGCTATGAGGTTCAGATTGATGGATGTTTTGGCGTTTAACCAATTTTATATACCATAAATTGGAATCGTAGATTTCTAAAATTATATTATTTAGTGGTAATATGAAAATACGAAACTGTTTCGTAAATATTTTCGAATCTGTTGATTCCTGTAAGTTTAATTTCCTCATTTTTTTGCCCAAATTCTTAATTAATGTGATTTTTGAAGAGTTGATAATCTTTAAAAATAAATTTTGTTAAACCATTGAATCATCGAAGCCGAATTTAATTGATTCAATTACGTATTCGACGCACGCGCCAGAATTATGTGTGAAAGTTATACGCGAATAAAATATATATATGTATATATGCGAACAATTTTGTTGACAAACGTTTGACCTTGATTGAACAATTAACACGGCGATCGATGTATTTACAATCCGAATAAACGTTACGAATTCATTTGCAGGTCACCCTCCAATTAAAAGAGCCGGATCAGAACGTAAACACGACCTTGAACTTATTATGTCATCTAATTAATTAGTTTGGAAATTGGAGTGCTCCAACTAATTAAGTATTCAGATGGCGGCCGGTGTTTACGAATGAAATCTAAAAGACAATATTAGATAATTATGCATAATAATACCACGAGTCAAGCTAAATAATTTTGAAAATTAAATGAGACGCTTTGTAATTATGCTGAAATTGAATATACTAACTGGTTGTCAACTGGATAGAGTTGTTTAATTGATATGCTTAGCTCGTCAGCGCAAATTCATGGCTTTTTATGCTAATTTAACGCAAAAACAATTTTAATATTCTAAAAGCTGAATGTTATGTTAACGTTGACGTTATAGTTTAACGTAATACAACCTCTGGAAATCAAGTACAATAGTCCTATAACTTTAACGTAAATGAAATATTAACGAAAGTTACTTTACTGTCCTTCGAAATACTCACCTCCCATTACTATGTACAGCTGAGATCTGCTATACATGTTCTGGAAACTTTACAAAAAGGCTTTTTTTAGGATGGAGTTTATAAGCCTCGTCACGTTTCGTTGGATGTCAGGAATATCGTCAAATCTCTTTCCTATCAATGCTGGTACATTGAAATTTTGAAACGTTTCATGAAACGTCTAGGTTCATGGTTTTTTGTTCACAACAATGCTTGCCCTCACACAGCCAATATCATCAAACAGTTCCTCGCAAAAATGGGTGTGGTACAAATTGAACATTCACCATACTCGTCAGATCTCAATCCTCCAGACTTCTTCCTATTCCCACGACTCAAACTCGCTTTCAAAAAAAAGATTTGGCTATATTCCAAATATGACGAAGCTTTCTTGAAAAGTTTCCAGGACATGTATCTCAATCCTCCAGACTTCTTCCTAGTCCCACGACTTAAACTCGCTTTCAAAACAAAGAGATTTCAAGATATTTCTGACATCCAAAGAAACGTGACGAAGCTTTTGAACTCCATACCAAAACAAACCTTATTGAAAAGTTTCCAGAACATGTATAGTAGATCTCAGTGGTGCATAGTTATAGAAGGTGAATATTTTGAACAACAATAAGGCAACTTTCGTTAATAATTCCTCTACGTTAATTTTACAGGACTATTCACCAAACTATAAACACTGTAAAAAATCATTAATTATTAAGTCACCATGTTTTAATTCGAATTTGAATAATTATCCATTAAGCAATTTTTTTGCTAAAACCTGCACCATATTTATGCCACATTAATCAACGTTAAGTATTTGATTTACACATTTTTTTACTGGTACAATCAGTATAAATAATGCATATATCGCGTCTAGTGATAACTCGACAGTTATTAGCCGATAACGAACGCCGATGAATCAGCATGCAAACGTGACCTAAATGCATAACGCCTACATCATCATCAAAGAGCCGAGTGAATATTTTCCGACTTTATTGCCATTCGCAGTTTTCCCATTAATCATTCCGATCGACGGACGCACATCGGTCTCAATTAAAATTTCGCATTTGCAGTGATAAATTCGTGTCGCTAATTCGGCTCATTAGGCCGGTCTTTTGATGAATTCGCAGCTCGCGTGAGCTTCCAATTTGGTCTCGTTAGGAGCGATTTTTTTTTGCTTCTTTTCGTTTTGTCATCGAATCGAACAAATGTGACGTTGGTCACGTAAGCACGAAGATTGTAATTCGTTTTGATAAAAGTGACCGTGAACCATGAATTCGTTTCGATGTGTGTTTTTCGGAATTTACATAAATGTTTCCTTTTCAATGTGCTATTGAATATTTTGGAATTTTAATTTATTTGTTAAGTAGATAAAATTAGCATTTTGTATAAATATTTTCACTTTCTTATTGGTTGCCCATAGAGTAAATGTTTTGAGACGCCTAAAGAAGAGGTTGATGTGTTCAAAATGCATCAATCGTGAGTAAGAAAGTGCTTCAAAAATTGGCCCAAACGCATGCAAAATTATAATGATCTTCATGGTGAAATGGAGAATATTTTGAAAAACAATAAACTCATGTAAGATGATGAATTTCTTATTTTGTTCCCTATTCTTATCTTAATTAAGTTTGAATAAGAAATTCATCACCTTACATGGGTTTATTGTTGTTCACAATATTCTCCATTTCTCCATGAAGATCATTCAACTTTTGCATTCGTTTGGGTCAATTTTTGAAGCACTTTCTTATCAATCGAATGAGGACTAATCATGCATTTTGAATGCATCAACCTCTTCTTTAGGCGTCTCAAAACATTGACCTTGTAACTTATAATGTTTGATTTATGAATAGTGATCATTCGGTCTCTAATCAGAGCTGTATGATAATGGTTTTTCCCTTCTCCGAAGACTTTTGATGACCTTTGACCATTCAGATTCTGTTTTATTGTTGTTAAATCAATGGCATTATTGGAATCGGTCTATACCATCAATTTAATGTTTTGATGAAAGGAATTAATATAATCCAAAAATAATCTAATTATTTTTGTGACAACAGAGGCTAAAATATTATTGACGTATCAAAAATATAATATGATTTTTTCCTTGAAGATGATCCAAATATAATATTTGTTATATTTCAGCTAGTATATTAGTTTCTTCTTTAAAAATAATGGTGGCACTGTTGGTTAAGTTACTTTTTTTAATCTGCCTAATCACTACTAGCATCTGAATCACTTTCCTCCTCTACATTTTGTAACCTTGTCGAGTTTTTCATTTGATCTACAAACATCATTTAACCCTTGATGTTGTAATTCTGCTTATACCACTTTAAAATGACCTGTTCATCATTTAACCCTTGATATTATTATCCTGCTTGTACTACTTTAAGATGACCTGTTCATATATAACATCCGTTTTGTAAAATGGTATTATTTTCTTCTGAAAGGCGCGAATGAAAGTCATGTTCGCATAGCAGTATTTCCGCACTTTGAGCAGCAGACTTAGTTCTGAGCAGGCAGTTACCGTGAATGCAGAAAATAAATGTATATACTGCTTTATGTGTCCAACTGCCTACCAGCTCTTCTTTTTTATTCCAATCAAGAATATCCATCACAGTTGTCCATACAATTGTTACGGTCTCATGTTCTTGGATATTCTCCTTGGTGGCAAATTCTCAGTTCCCTCTGGGATTTGCTCTCACTCAGTCCATCAGCTAGCATCACCTGCAGCTCCTTTTTAACTTGCCTTGAGATTGTTTGAAAATTTTATTATTACAAGAGAAGTGATTTTGTTGGGTGATATATTTAATAATAGTTTAATTACTGGATTGATAATATTTCATTAAAATTATTATTTGTGGAAACTCAATATCAATAAATTACTGATATCGAATAAAGGAAATTTTGAAAACATGTTTGGTACCTTGAATGATACCAGCTTGAAGTTGTTATGCATGTGATAGTCTTTTAGTTTATCTGTTAACGAATGGAATTTGGCTCGAAAAATTTGATTTAAGTTTTAAATATATTATTAAGTTTCATCTATACTTGGTTTGCAGTAGAAGTTATATATCAAGCTATACGTCTTATTTGTGATTTTTATTAAATCATATAATCGGATTAGAATTCATTGGCAAAAGTTTTAAATAATAAGAATATGTTTTTATTTTCAGTGTCAATATAGTATAAAAAGAAAATTCCATCAGAAGGTTTACTTAGATACTTATGCACATATATAATACATTGTACATATACAAGGTCCATTATAAAAGTAAAGCGCATTTTCTAGGAAAAATGTATTTATTGATCGTACCGGTACAAATGCTTAAAGTCTTCAAAAAAACTCTCATCTAGCATCAATACACTTGCAGAAAAGTGTCTGTCAAGCCTGGAAGATATCCTGAATCTCCTTTGCGGACGGGAATGTCTCTTAGGAACGTTGTAACATGCTATTGGATGTTTTCCATTCAGCTCTCTCTTTAGTCGGGGAAAGAAACAAACAAAAATTCGCAAGGTTGCCCCGGACCAGGAAATTGTTAACGATGAAGGCCGTGTCGCTGTGGACACTGTCATGGGGAGCCTGCCTATGTCTTTGATATCAGCCATAAAGCGCGCGACCTGAAGTTTTAATCTCTTGAGCTCCTGCAGGTAAAGTATTCAGTTGACAGTTTTTCCCTGCGGGACTAACTGAAAATGGGTGATTCCTCGGACCTCAAAAAAGACATTGAGGTTACGACAGAATTAAGATTTAATAAAGTCCGGCTCATTTAACCTCTTGAGCTCCTGAAGGTAAAAGTTTATAATTTCTCCTTGCGGTACCAACTGAAAATGGATGATTCTTCGGAGTCTAAAAAAATTGAGGTACAACAGAATTATGAGTTAATAAAGGCTCATTTTGAATCAAGCCCAACAGTTCTTGACACTGCGAAACTCTAAGTTTTTTCTGGTCTTCTTCCGTCAACACTTTTGGCACAAGCTTCGAACAGACCTTGCGCATTTGCAGATCCTCGGTCACTATCCCATGTATCGAAAATGTGGTCATATTTAGGGTCTCCGCGATTTGCTCAATGCTCCATCGATGGTCGGAACGCAAAACTTCGGGCACACGATTACGGTTACGTCGGTTCTGGTCGTTTTTGGGCATCGACGATCTCTCTCCTCACGGCCTTCCTTGAACGCCTTATGCCATCTCGGTGTCCTTCAAATGCAGTCATCCCTGAAGGCCTTCTCGAAGCATCTGGAATATTTCGGTTGTATTCTTTCAAGACTTGATTGCGTATCGCTGTTAAAGCGAACGCTTCATGGTACCGTGTTAGAAAGACAAAAACATACTTTACACGGAAGCACGTCTTTCCACTTAGGCTGCTCGGAGCAAACTGGCGACTGGCTGCATTGGAAGGGCAGACCCTTCATCGCATATCCCGACCCGTTTTAATCCGCTGGGTTGGATAGCCGCGTCACAATAAAATCATGCGCCATACTTTCATAATAGACCCTGTATTCGTACATACAACACTGGACGTTGTTTTGATTATTTAATATGGCCTAAATTTATGTGTTTGGATCAGAATTCAGCTCAGTATGATTTTAAACCAGTTTAACTTTAAAGTCTCCAGATTGACATCACGAAACAGCAGAACTTTTACTTACCCCATTCCAAAAAATAATTATTGTTTAAATTCTCCAGTTTATCGCTTATCACGGTTATACAATGAGTATCAGTATGCAGCTGATTTATTTCAATCTTCGTTTAAAGGTTTCGGTAAAGAATTATTACTTGTTTTAAAATAAAATTTTTGATTTTGTTATTATTATTATTGCTCATGATATGTTTTTTTTAATTTATTGTAACTATTTATAGCTACGTCATGATATTTTTGTTTGTGATATTCTCTGTAATTTTTTATGTACTGGCCCTGTAAGAGGACTTGCAATCTGTTGGGTCTAAATAAATAAATTTTGGTGTTCAGAATAACAATTGTAATGCCTTTATTTATGTCATCCTTGTAATAACAAAGTTGTTGTTGTTAATTTTATTTTAATTTCAATTTAATCTATTCTCACTAGAAAACAGTTTTTGATTATACATATATATTTTCAAATTTTTGATTTCAAGTAGTGCTAAAATTTCTTTGTAAGGAATGGAGTTTTACAAAATTACGTTATTGTTTGTAATTTTATTTAATTTTGACATATTTTAGAGCAATATTTTTACTTTAGTATTATTGTTTTTGTAAATGAGAATGTCTGTGGGCGCTGTATCTCAAAAACGAATGTTCCTATAGAGATGAAATTTAAGCTTTTATCGCTAAAAACTGTAACGGAGAAGCTTTTAGGGAACATTCATAAACCGGAAGTGGATGTTTACTCGAGGCTTTTTTTTGTTTTTGGTCGATATTTTTCTAAAAATTAAAAATATTATAAAACCATTCAAACAAAAGTTAAAGAGAATGCAAAACTGTGTAAGTTTTATTAAAATAGTTTTGTGATACAGTTCCTAACTTACGAGAAAAAATTTAATAATTAAAAATTTTAATATTTTATTGCCTACTGCTAATAAACTATTGGAGTTTATATAAGAAATAATTGTAGAGAATTCAAAATTATCATAGTTTTCGAGAAAATGTAAGGAAAGTAATACGATGGCCACATCGCCATTTTTTTTAAATCTCTAAGGGTGAAACTTGGCCAAAACAAGTTATTACTACTGATTGTATTTTTAATTAATTTAATGCTGATGTCCATAGGATTTCACGCGAATAAAGAATTATATAACAAACTTTAGAACTTTAAAATTTTTGAAATAATTTCGAGTAAGTTTCTTATAATTTAGGTTAAAAGAATCCCGGGTGGAATTCACTTTTTTTTTAATGATCTTCAACTCAAACCCTGATAGCTGTTAGTTCGCACATAACTATAATTACTAGATTTTATAATATAAATGAATACATTGTGTTTTTGGGAGTAATCGCAGAATCTTGTTTTAAAAAATTAGTTAAGAACTTTTACTTTAGATAGGCTCAGACGATAATATTAGAAATGATATTAAAAATGTGAAATTTTAATAGTAAATATTATAAATTCCAAAAAAAATAAAATCAAGGGAAGTGAGTCGACAGAAAACTAAATATTGGGTCGTATAAAAACTTTTTTCGTATATATTTGAACAAACATTTTTTTATTGAAAATCAATTTCAATCAAGTACATAATGACCATTGTTCTCTTTGAAATTTATCTGGTAATTTCATAATTCCATTGGTGTAGAACTCCTGTGGTTTATCGACGAAAAATTTGGCCAAGTGATTTTCAGCAGTGCATCGGTGTTGGTCGGCCAATTTCTTACTATCAAGTAAGTTTTGCAAAGATCGAAACAGATGATAGTCAGACGGTGCAAGATACGGGCTGTACGGTGGATGCATCAAAACTTCGCAACAAAGTTCCGTCAATTCATCAAAGATGTCGTGTATTGTCATGATGATATACAACTCCATTTCTGTTGGCCAATTCAGGTCTCTTTTCTTTGATTGCTTCATTCAAACGGTCGAGTTGTGCATAGTACAGGACCGAATTGATAGTTTCGCCAGATTGCAACAAGTCATAATAGACAATTCCATTCCACTCCCACTAAACACTCAAAAGAAACTTTTTCGTCGTCAATTCAGGCTTTGAAGTTGTTTGCGAATGGTCGCTAGCCTTTAACCACGATCTCTTGCGTTGGATGTTTTCGTATTCCACCCATTTTTATCACCAGTAATCATTCGTTCAAAAATGGATCGATTTAGTTTCGTTTCAACAACATATCACTGATAGTAATTAGGTCAATTAAATTTCTCTCCGTTAATTCATGTGGTATCCAAACATCGAGCTTCTTTTTGGAGCCTGCTCTCTTCAAATGATTCCAAACTGTTATATGATTCATGTTTAATTCCTCGCAACAGCTTGCGTGTCGGTTTTGATTCACCAGTTGAAAAATTTCATCGACTTTTTCAGTTACTGGCCGGCCAGAGCGAGGTGTATCTTTAATATTTTACGGAATCTAGCAAACCACTTCTGGGCTAACAGCATTTACGCCATACACCTCACACATTTTTTGGCATGTTCTTGCAGCGGCTTTGCCTTTTTTATAGTAAAAAAGCATCTCATGCCGTATTTCTTCATATTTTTCACTCATTTTTAAATGAATATAACTTTTTACACGAGCAACTAATTAGATAACTATCTTGGCAAAAATGTGAGCTGGAATGATACATTTTAGGCATACGTTTGTTCGAGACAATCGGGTGGGTGTTGCTCGAGATAAGGTATCAAATATCAGAACCGGCTTGTGGCGAAAAACCGCGGATACTTTTTATACGGCCTGTTACTATGAATTATGTTAGTCCTAACTAAATTCAAAAATAGTGAATATTAAAATCATATGTACTTCAGTTTACTTTCTTATTGATTTTTTAATCGCATACGCATTGCTTTAATCCGCTTGGAACAACTCATAATAAAGCATGCTCTTTATATTCCACCAAATGCAGAGAAGAACCTTCTTTCCGAAGGGATTGGGTATTGCGTCCGATGTTTATTGTTTATTTATTAAAATGCATTCTACTCAAACCCTTAGAAGAGCTGGAATCTGACATCTACATCCGGAATCAATTGTATTTTGCTTTATGTTGGTTAATTATCCGCTCTTTTGAAAGAAACTTCTGGCAGTTAATGTCATCATGTGACGATTCACCATGATTTAGCCATGACTTTCTGCGTTTCGGATTGTCATAGAGTATCCATTTCTCATCGCCCGTAACGATTTTCACCAAGAAAGATGTTCGACGCTGTTTATTGAGTAGAGAAAGACATGCTGCCACTTGTTGATTTTTGTTGATTGTTGAATTTATGGGGAATTAACTTTCCTTCTTTCTGGATCTTTCTCATCTAATGTATGCTTTTGGAAATCAATTGCTGGGTTACTTCTGGCTGTTCGGCAAGCTTTTTCTGCGTTTGTGTCTAATTTCCAGCGAGCATCTTCTCCAACTCATGTTTGTCACACTTTTCTGCGTTCATGCAGAAATCACCACTTTTAACCCGTTAAACCAAGTCGTACGATACAACATCTTCGACGAGAATGGAACAAATCGATTCGCACGCTCTTGCAGCACTTTTTTCCTTGTTGAATTTTCTAAAGAATGTAGTGTCGCACCTTTACTGTTGCCATTTTCGACTGTACTGGACTGAATACTTTTAAAGATTATGTAAGGCTTTACGGAATACCCAACTGTCATTTTTAATCATCATATTCCAACTCTTTGTAACTCCAAACGTAGAACAAAATTAATAAAGAGAATGGTTGCGACTGTTACTACGGGGTAATCATAATTATTTATGGTTAAAACATAGAGAATTTTTCAATTCAATGTAAGAAGAAAATTATTTCATTTTCAAATAAATTTCTTGACTGCTTAAAATAGTTTCGATTATTAATTTATCTACGATCGTGCAGAAAGTAGACGCTTTTTGCATCATTTTTCATTGTAAAAGTGGCTTTTTAAAGCACTAGTGCTTTTTTGCGTTTTTATTGCACGGTAATGTCAAATTGTTTTTATTGCACAGAACTGTCAAATCTGACAGATGAATATATTATAGCACAAACTTTCAACGAAAAACTTTTTATTAATTGATACAAATAACTAATAAACTATAAATAAAATATATAATACAAACGAAATGGCAGATTTAAGAACTCTGAAGATTTCATTTAATGCAAGTCGAAGCGATTTCAATAAAGAGAACATTTTTTCCATAAATAATAATGGCGGCCGACATTTGTGCAACTTGTTTACTGGTTTTCATTAATTGAATTATTGAAATGGCATTAAAATATTACTCATATGGATATATTCTTTGAAATCCTTTACGATCGAAGATAAAATTTTGTAAGGCACACGTGTAAAAAGTTTCTTTATTGTACTCCTGGCTTTAAAAAAACTCGCTCGTTCCTCGCTCGTGTTTTTTACACTTGTACCTTAAATAACTATTGTACACCTAATATATTATTAACAAGTACAATTATTATAAATTTCGAAACACTTTGGATTAACAAACAACATTTTCGATTATAACTAGGGTATAAAAATAGGTTAGAAAATACGCGATCTTTCGACAATACAAATATATATTTTTCTTCAAAATGTTTAAAATGCCCTTTTCGTCATTGTTTTAATTTTAATCATAAATGTATATTTCAAACAAGAAGTGTTCATTATCAATAGTTATTACAAACTGAGATCCCAAAAGGAATATATTTTTCTATTGAGATCAGTTATTAATGTCACACTTCAAGAACAAATTTTTGAGTGAACATCGTCTTTAGATTTTTACACCAAAATAAACTCATAAATAAACTCTTTATTTTCATGTAATCGCTTGTGTCTAATATATTAAACATTTTGTTAGGTAATTTAATTTCTGTTGACGTTTAGTAGTTGCCAAAAATTCGCGGTGTTTGTTTCAAAATAACACTTCTTTTTGCATTTTTCTAATAAACTTTTTAAATTTATTTTTAGGATCAGATTATCAAGCATTATTTTACAGAAGAAAGAACAATAAGTCAATAGTTACCTTCTCTACTGTGATTTTTTTTAAATGTTTTAATAGAAATATTAGTGAGAGAGATAAAAATCTTAAGTGAAGATAGTATTACTCAATAGATTTTTTGGCGACGTAACAATTATAAAACTTCTTCGTCCTGATCTTCTTGGCTATCAACCGTAGGTTCTTTAGCCTGAGAAACATTTGTTTTTTAATTAGATGATTATTTTATTTTATTTTTTATTTATATATCTCTGGTCTCCTTTCTTGAAAATTACACATATAACAAATCAATCATAAAGAACTTTAAAACTTGTCTTTTAGTGTATCTTTGTGAGAAAGAGTTAAATGAGATTTAGAATAATCAATTTCTTTTATATTCCTTAAAAATTACATATTTAGTTTTTTTAGTTGTAACTTTTATGCGGTGTTGAACTACTTTTTTATTTTTTGAATTGTGTATGTATTTATTTTCTATTTCCCAATTTGTTTTTTGTTTGACATATTTCCACTAATATATATTGTACTCTTGTATATAACATACGTATTTCTTGAAAATAAATTAAGTTTTCATTTTGATTTGATTTAAAAAATATATATGTACGTTAAATTTTGTGCGAAAGAAACACGGGCGGACTTCACAATTACAAATTGTGTTCTGTCACTCAAACCCTTTCTTTTCCTTGATGCTGAGGGAGCAAATATCCTCTTGGGCATACGATTTTTTATATGTGCCTTTATTTACTTTTGGTCGCTATTTTAGAACAAACTTTTTGGCTGTTTATGTCAGCACACGTTAAACGTATAATAATTATATTCCGTTTTAATTAACAATTCGTTCAAAATGCAAATAAATTCCGTTCAAAAAATACAAACACCTACTAAATATTGTATATAAAATAACCTTGAACAGTAGCTGCTTCTGTTTCCAATTACATTATGCTTATTTGCAGTTAATTATTATTAGAGGACACTTTTAATTTTAACTTTCCATATATCTATTATAATTATAAACTTAATTATAATATTTATATAGCATAATGTTTTGTAATTGAAATGAAATATTATATATAATTTCATATCTAAATTATTACTAATTACTAAAGTGTGTGTGTACCTAATAATGAGGTCAGTTATTGTTTTCCTTCATTACTCAGCTAAATTATTAACAATGTCCCACTTATGTGGATAATTTCTAACACAAAAAACTGACTTTTAATGTTGTATGCTGAATTGTACTTAATGATAAAACATTTGGACACAATTAACTTTTTAATACCTTTTTATATACTGTTTTATTACTCAGATGAAAAATAAAAGTTAATAGAATTATGTACATATACATTTAATATTCCAATGTTTTAATGAAAACGTACGTACGTGAATGTTAATATTCATGGAAACTTCCATTACATTTCAATATATAATACCACAATAGGTAAAGAATTAATACCTATTATTTCGTAATGATCACCAAGAAAGTTAAAAGATTTTAAAAAATATATTCAATAAATAATACCACAATTATTTGCAACTACACAATATTCATATAAAAATTTGTTTTTGAGTTACATGGAGGTATGATTAAACCTTGATTAAAACACTAATAAAAAAGGAGAAGAGAAGGGAAGACGAATGACGGGTAAAACGAAGAAAAGGAGAAAGAAGAAAAAAAGGTGTGTATTATAATTTATTGTATTGAAAAGGAATGTTAAGTTTTAAGTTGAGTTTATATGCCAATAAAGGTCTTTTTTTAAACACTAACACTTTCTTCACAATTAATTGTATCAAGTTTTAATCATTACACAAAATTCTTTATTTTTTTATATTATCAGCATTAAATGTAAAGTATCATTTCGTATCGTATTGTTTTATTGACATACAAGTCATTTCCAAGTATTCAACGATTAACATAAATATTACAGAATTTCAATCAGGAGTTTTAAAGCAATTTTCAAGGTCGAGTTAAGGGATTACCGAATGGGGCGCACCGGTGTAATTAGCGGGGTATGGGATTAAGGCCGGTTTAGTTTGCGTACGGCTTAATGGAGGGTTAAATAAACGGTTCTTTTTACGAATGTGAATCATAATGGGCCGTAAGTAGATTACGCTAGTTGAAATAAGTCGGAATTACGTAAATAGGTCTGTTGGCTGAGGAGATTAACATTAATGGCTTCCCATTTGGAAACGGAACGTATTGCCGCTGTAAAATAATTAAATACATGGAATCATCATCAGTACGGTTGCGACCGTGTCCAGGTAATGATATATATTTACAACTATTTACAATACAAATATTGCTTCGTTCAGTGTTAGAAAATAAAAATATTGTGTTGCTGTATAAATTTATTAAAGTGGTAAGTTATGAAAAAGTTATTACACCTAATTTTAATGTAGATTTACGAAATATTTCATACTTTTTAAAATTATTAGTTATTTTTTTAGAATCACCAAAAGAATTTTAATATTTTATTATTTTAATAATTATGGCTACAAGTCTAAAATGTATATTCATAATCGCAATTTATATAACCAATATTATTCAATTTGTTTGATAAATATGAATCCAAATAAGTTTTCCTCTAAAATATAATTTAACATTGAACTTGCTTCTTATAATATTTTTTTAAAAACTAAATTGACTATGTTTATCATAATTTTTTTAATTTCCCTGTACAACAATAATTTGGAACTGTAACTTAAACTTCTGTTCTATTTTAGAAAAGCTATTCTAAAATAATATGAATATAAAATTATAAGATGTAATTTTTTAAGCCGTGTATTTGTGTTCATGTGCCTTGAAGTTTAAATTTTCGTATATTAGTAAGTTGATTATTGTAATGATTGTATCATCGTGCATGCACCATTGATTTTCAATAAAGGTCAATTGCTATAGACGGAAACTTTATTGAACTTGACATGATGGCTCGCATTAAGAAATCAGAAAGGGAAAGTTAATAAATACGCGATGGTAAATTGCTTTCATTGCAACGCAAGGGCTTGCTGGACGATGACCTCAAAGCTTCAACTTTTATTTTATGTGTCTATTTTGCCTCGCAAACTATATCGCCAATTGGATGTTGATAAAAAAAAAGTTGTTATTGAGGCCAGCAAAGTTTTATAATGTTTTTAATTTCGTTTCGTTGATTCTTGAGGATTTTCTTTGACGATCATAATCTTGAATTTACTTTCTTTTGATTTAATGATAGTTTATTTTAAAATAGATAAATATTTCAAACAAACATCCACTTAACATAATAAATTTAACTATTTTTCCTATTGAAAACTTTTTCTGTTAAATCAACAATAAAATTCATTCAGATAATAATTAAAACTTATTGTGTGACTTTCCCTGAACTTTCTTTCAATCCGTATGGTTTTCACTTAAAGATTTTTCTCCATAATTTGCTAAATTTGTATCTATTATTAGTTAATTTTACGTTTGATTTTTTTTTTCGAAAGTAAAAAGAATTTTATGATAAATTTGTCTTGATTAAACACTATACTATATATTGTTGGTTTAAGTTTACGTGAAGTGTTTTGAAAATGAAAATAACACTCAGTATATTCCTTACTTCCTTACTTTTATTGTCTTAATTAAAGTTATTCAAAATCCGAAATGTAATTTTTACCAGGAGCATGCATTTACCTATTTTTTTAAAAATTATTTCTAGATTTTGAATGCCCTACAGTTATAGTTTTGAACATCATAAAAGAAAAAAATTAGTTTCAAACGAGTTATATACAAATGTAAATTTGCTTATAAACAATTAAAATTAAAAATAGAAAAAGCTGATAAACCATTAAAATTTTAGTAAATACATTTTTATTTAATTTAAACACTTGTTTCTCCTCTAGACAGAGTGAGTTTTTTAGATGTTCTCTATTGGGATCTCGGAAACTATAAGAGATAGAAAAGAAATAATCTATCGACTGAGGTCACAGCCAACTATGGTTTCCATTTAAAAAATGCAAGTTTTCATCATATCTCGGAAAATATTGGCGATAAAAAATTTCTGAATAAATTTTATTAATTTGCGTAAAATTATCTACAACTTTGTCCTTTATCAGTCATAATAACTGAGATATATTGATTTGAAAAAATTGACACTTTTTACTTTTTTTAAAATATCTAGTTACCCTTTTAGTTACTTTTTTGAAAACTTTAACCGATTTTCTATCTCTTATAGTTTCCGAGATCCCCATAGAGAACATCTAAAAAACTCACCCTGTATATAGAAAAGACATTACAATTTTTTTGCCAAATACAAAAGAAACTGTTTACAATTTTCTTAAAGAGTAGCAAAACAAAAACAATTGATATCAAACCGTCCAATTATTTATAGATTAAAAAATATGTAAAATTTAAATTAGCTTAGAATGGAAATTGTAAAATAAAAATTCAATCGAACAGAAAGCAATTAAATTCATACAAAAGGTACATTTTGTTCAAACGTTGAAATTTTACAAAAGAAAAAAGAAAGAATTTATAAGAAATAAATATTTAAAAAAAAACAATTTTTTTTAAATGAGTGAAAAATGGAAATCAAAAATTGCTAAGATAAAAAAATCGTCTAATATTTCCTTCAGATAATTTGGATTTTATTAAGTTCAATTGATTTGTTTAACACAGTTGGAAAATGATTTTAAAGAAGTATTTTATTTTAAAATTTACTTATAAATAAATGGTTCAAATTGTGCCAACAAATGAAAATATTTTTTTTAAATAGTTCGAATATTTCGTTTTTGTTATTGAAAAAGTTAAATATTCACGAAAAATCAATTTTATATTTGTTTAAAATAAGCTGAAATTTTATGAAAATTAACAATATTTCTAATAGTGAAATAAAAACAATTGATATAAAGTGTCAATGATACTAACGGCTTTACTATGTGGTAGTTCATTTTAGTTCATAAAAACGTCGAATTTTTTTCTGCTTTAAAATCGTTCACATTATTCATAGGTTCAAAATATTTCAAAAATTAAATTTGAAAACACTTTGTTACTTTGTTTGTATATGCCGTAAAAATCACTAATATTATCAGTGCTAGTTCAGCTAAAAAGAGTAAAATGTATTTTAAACTACAATTAAGAAAGAAGCAAGCATCAATAAGTTATGATAATGGCACGTTGAATTACCGAAACTATAGTCAACAAAAAATAAACAGTGTTATACAAAGTTACTATGTGTTTTTATGTAAATTTTAATTTGTTAAAGTTAGCTTAATTTTTTACATTTTACAAATTTTTGACAATAAATACAGTCCTGTAGTTGTAGAATATTAACTGATATTTTAAAAATATGATAATATTTCCTGAATTAGTTAATTTTCTACGACTTAAAAGACTTTAATACATTTTATCAGTAAATTATGCCCTAAGTGGGTATTTTTCCTTAATCCCGAATGTAATTAGTTCTGCAGAATTCACTAATCCGTCTTAGGTATAAATTCGGACCATCAGTCCATTAAAATTTCAGTATTGTGTCAGTTGCCGTACGTGACAGAGTAAGTTTTTAACTTTCCATTATATTTATTTTAATAATTATTATTGTGTTTAAAATCAAACTGTACTGATGAGATCGAAACATGTGTCTGCATCTGTTTATAAACTTGTGTGTTAGATTGTTTCATTACTTTTCCAATTTATTATAATTAAATCGACGTAAATTAATTTCATTTTCATATTTTGTCACACCTTATTTACTCAAAATTGTTTAACGTATATTTAATTAATTTTTTAAGTTTATTTGACAGAAATAAAAATCAATTGAAACTATTGTATTGTTGCTTTTATAGTTGTGTTATTTGTAACACGAAATGTTTTTGTATTTTTAAATAAATAGTTTTAATAATTTTAAGTTAAATTACCAAAAAGTATTCACAACACTAAAAAAAATTACAAAACGAATAATTAATTAAAAAAATATTTAAAAATATTTTAGCAATAAACAAATAGTCAAAAAATTCAGCATCAATTTTACTTTAGAAAAAAAAATAGTTGCTAAAAAGAATACCTTTTTAATTTTTATAAAATTAAAATGATTTTTTAAACGCAATGGAAAAAATACTATTGAATGTTTAAATTTCACAAAAACAACAAACATTAAAAAAATAGAAAAAGAACTGTGAAAAAGATCACGAGGAGAACTAATTAAAAATAAACAGTTTTCTTGGTCAAAACAATTGAATATTTATTCGTTGTTATTAAAAAAATGTAAAATGACTAAAAAAATACAAGTAAAAATCACTATTTACGGTTTGAGTTTATGTGAAGTGTTTTGAATAATAAATTAAAATAAATAACACTGAGCTTATAGGTGAAGGTAAGGAATATACTCAGTGTCATTTATTTTATTAATTTCATTAATTAACATTCAGTTGAAAACATTCTAAAAAAATTGAATTAAAATCAAAGTTGAAATATTAGAAAAAAAATGCTAAGAAAAAACACTTAATCAATTAAAAATTAAATATAATTGCAAAAAAATGTTCCTGGCAACAGCTTAAAACAATTGACATTAAATGAAATTTGATTTATTCCAAAAAATTTAAAGTTTGCCAGAAAGGAAATTATTGCAAGCTGTGTTTGATTTTAAAACAACTGAATATATGCTTGCTTTAAATAAATTTAAATAAAAGTAAATCCTAAAAGTCATTAAAAGCTGTTTATAAATAGAGAGAAACAGGCATTTTAATTTCTTTAATCACTTGGTGAAACATTTTGAACTATTACTAATAAAGGTTTAAATTAAATTGTAAAGTGTAATTTAAACATTCATTAGTAATAGGCATTTTAATTTCACATAAAAAATGTTTTTGTGATAATAAAAACTGATTTCGAAATGAATTCATTTTTCTCACTCCTCAATAATTTCTACAGCAGAATCAATTTCACCCACGAAACTGAACTGAATAATTTCACGTATCATTAATTAATTAGAAGTTGACATTTACCGAAAACCCACTCATACCTTTAATTAGCTTCATTCAGATGCTTGTGGCCCTATGAAATATAAATTAGTAGCTTTTAATTTATTTATTGAAATATTGTGTTGCTTTGGATTACCTGTTCACAAAATACATTAATAGACACATACATAAAAAATCACTTAATTTTGAGCACAGGAATCATAGGCGGACTTCATTCTTCAGAATGTTCTTCCATTCAAACCCTGATTAAATGTTCCCTTTTATTTGAGAACTTCTTCAACTTCTGTATACAACTGTAGATATTTATTTTATTTTATACTTCATTCATAAAGCATTCTGCTTAAAATTTGTAAAATTTGTGCAAGTATTTGATTAATGTCAACAATTTAACACACGCTTTTTACTAAAGTTATAAATTAAGACAACCACTCGGAAACGCTTTTAGAAAAGCAGAAGAACTCGATCAATCAGGAATTTATTCCATTAGCTTTTGTAATTGTGAGAGAACGTACGTTGGCCAAACACAATATAATATACAGATTAGATTTAAAGAACAAATCATATATGCAAAAAATCAAAATCCAGAAAAATCTGCGGTAACTAACCATATTATTTAATTGGTTGATTGAGTTACGTGAAGATTAAATTAATTTGACGAATAAAGCACTAATGACCTTTCTTCACAATTTTATTTGATTTACCAAATGGTAAATCAATAAATCATAAAATTTGATAAATAAAATTTTAAAGAAATGTTATTAGTGCTTTCGTCAAAACTGGTCACAAATTAACAATAAAAAGTGTAATCTTAATTAAACAATCCTCTTATTATTAATTAAGCATGCTAGAAGCTATTCAAATGAAAATTATCCAAAATAAATTAATTAATTTCGATGTAAGCCGACTAGAAAATGTATTATTAGATTTTATCCCTTCATCTTAATCCTGGTTTTTCCCTTAATACCTCATTTCTAGGGTTTTTTTTTAATGGGTTTTTCTCGTAATTACCGAACTGTCCATGACATTGATTAGCATATTTCTTTTGTATATAAATCGAATAATTTTACTTTTGTATTTAGTATAAAATGATTAATTTAATGCTGAATACAAAACTAAAATTATTAATAAAATGCACTACAGCCATTTAGTTCGTTGTAGAACGTTAACTAATAATTTAAAAATACGAATACATTTCGCAAATCTACTAAAATTAGTTGAAAATTTAGGCAAAAACTCTAAAATTAATTTTACAAAAAAACGTAAAAAGAAGAATAGTTTAATGCCCAAATATTGATTATTTTACACAATTATACAATTGGATATTTGAAAGATAAAGAGTGAAACATTTCTTAAAGAACAATCGAGATAAAACTATTGAAATTTTCCTTAAACTTATCATTACAGTTTTAGCAAAATAAAAGTAAACTTCTTTCTTGTGTAAAAACAACTTAGTCTTGATAAATAGCTTTTTTCTCAAAAAAGTAAACAGTTGAAATTTTGAAGAAAAAAAAAACCAGTTAGCTTTCCTAAGAAAAAAATAGTTGAAAACTACTGAAATTAACACTAAATGTCGGGTTGAGTAATGTGAAGTGTTATATAGAATGATGAACTAAATAAAATTCCTTACTTCACTTATTATTTTATTAATACCAGATGTACATTTCGAGTACTATGTACTCATTAAAAAATTATTAATATTGGTTATGTAAGAATTGAGGGATTAAATTAATAAGCATTAAAAACCTTTCTTCCTTTAATGCAGTATTATTTATCTAATATTTAAATAAAATTGTGAAGAAAGGTTTTTAGTGCTTATTAATTTAATCATTTTTATCTTCACGTAACTCGCAAAAATCAAAGAATTGAGTGGATTCTTACAATGTTTCGTGTATGGAACCTCGTCTAGTAGAGAATTAACACTCTCCACGCAATAAGTTTTGTTAACGACAACAAAAAAAACGCATTGCCTTTTTTTGATTTTATATAAAATACATCCTTTTTTTAATGACTTTTGCTTTTTTGGGGTTCTTCCTATCTGGTTTTCTCGAGTGATTCCTTGGCAGCAATACTAAGAGCTGTGGATTTTTCCGATTCTAATTTATAGAGGCAGCTATTTCGATGTCGTCCAACATTGCTTCTATGGGGCACTGATTGAATATTTTAGTCCTTTTTGTAATAGTTCCATTTCCTCGTTAGTGAAGTTTTCAATTGATATGTATTTATAAACTGGCTGGTTTCTTTCGGGATTTGGTTTTGAATTAACCTTTTAAATTTCTTTGTTGGGTAGACGACTTATGATCGGACACTGTAATTATTTTTCTTAGGCATTCATACCACTCTATTCCAGAACAGTTCTTTGCCAGTTTTAGGTGTGGATGATATGCTGATAATTGTATAGCTTGTCTCTTAGTGTGTAATTTTTCGATTTCAAACTTGAACCAGTTTGGTTTCCACTTTTGCTTAAGTGAAGTAAGGAATTTTATTTCGTTCATCTTAATACTGAAATTAAGTTTATAATTATAAAATTGTGATTTATTCATATTTAGCATAACTCTTATAGTATATAGTTTTTTTAAGAAAGAAGACCAAAGTGTAAATAAATTTAAAAAATAAATAAATTATTATAAAAAAAATAAAAGCTACTGACATCGCAGAAAGTATAATGGCATATCCCATCCGCACAAGATTCTTATAACCTAAACTATATGTACGTATTTTTAAATTTTTGTAATTAACTTTTTGAAATATCATTTATATAAGAAATGAGAATAATATGGTCGTGATTAAAACTAAAGTACTAAAATATAAAACGATTATTTATTTAATTTATTGTATTTACTACTAAATCAGTTTTTGTGGATAAATATTTTAATCGTACAATATTACTAATATTTTCATAGCCAAGCTATTACATTAAAAACTTCGCTTAAATGATAAATTTCTTTAATGCCTAGACTTCACAGTCATGCAGACAATTTGGGGATTATCGACGTAAACATTTGACTTTGCTTGTGACATTCTAATTATTTTACATGTATCGAATACGAATTAACCTGAAAACCTTTTAAAGAGTATTTCATTTAAATAGCAACTTAATTTAGCTATTTCAGACACATACACAATTCTTAAAATTAAGTCTGGCAATGACAGACTTAAACAAAAAAAGTAATTATTTAATATTCATTCCTTAGGTTATTAATTATTTAAGCAAGTGATGAATAAAACAATCCTGTAGTAATAATAATATCAACATTAAATTTAATTAATAATGGCTTCATAAAGACATAAATCAAGGACAGAGAGGTTATTTTATATTCATCTTTATTAAACATAATAAACGGACTTCATTTTAATCTTATGTTTAATTAAAAGTCATTAGTAATAAAGTTTATTAATGTATAAAAAAGATACGTGTTTTTATTAGTAATTCGCTGAGATTGTTTTGGACTTAAAACACTCATTCTTAAAGAACTGTAGTAGAAGGCGCAAATACAAAATTCCCGGTTTACTAATTATTGAATAGTGTAGTAATATAATTAGTTATAACAGGGAATTTTTCAAAGTGTTTAAAATTCCTATTTCTTCACTGTTTTAATTTTATTTTTTTATTTAACTTCGCGTTTGAAATGTACATTTAGTATTGAAATAAAAATTGTCAAGAAAATGGCACTTTGAATAATAACTCTTCGCGTGCCCACCATCCCAAAAGATATAGGGAATCTTTTTATCATTATTAATTATGTTTGCATGAAATTGAAGGCTTTAATTTCCTTAGTTAGACTCGATTTAGGTCAAATATGCGCCGTTTTGTCGATAACTTGTTGCCATTTTGAAGGTAATTTCATTATGCCTCTATCATAGAAGCCCTCATTCCTATTGGCAAAAAATTGAGATAGTCGATTTTCACCAGACTCTCTTGAAGCGAATGTTCCACCAGCATAATTATTAAACATTCGCTTCAAGAGAGTCTTGTGAAAATCGACTCTCTAAATTTTTTGCCAATAGGAACAGATGGTAATCACTTGGTGCCATGTCTGGACTATAAGGTGAATAAGAACATAAGAACCTACTACACCTTACATAAAATCGAGCATTTGGACCCTTTTCTACGAGTTTCTTATGTTTGGCCTATTTAAGTGGCACCACAATCCTAATAATCTAATTAGTTCAAAAGATCTAATCAAGTTGCAAAGCTATAAGGCTGTTTATAACCCAACCATCCCGTCTAATCTAATTGTTATAATTCTAACAACCCTGTGAAAATCAGTTTCATCCAGAGTGTAGCATAGGATGTAATAATTTCATTTTTATTTCCCCTATATAGAATATATAGGGGTATTGTTACAATTGTATTAAAAAGAATGTTATTATTCTACGATGATCTGAATTTCCATAATTATAATCATTTATATTTATTCAATCCGTTTGAACTGCTGGTACTCATTATACCATTAAGTAATCGATAGATATAATCGGAAAATTTCCGCGTACTTTATTTTACTCACCCATTGGCTGGAATTGTTATAATAACTTTGTTGAATAAATAAGCGATCTAATCAAGCGGGACCAGTGTTACTAACCCCTGGCGCCCTCGTTCAATTATCGATCGAATGCCTGACCTACAAACCGAGCAAGTGGAGGTCTGTAATGTAAGACTACATGACAACTTACGACTCCTACAGTTTTAACAGATTAAATGGCATCGCGTGTTTAGGATGCATTCGTCAATTGAGATGGATTAGGCAGATTAGGTTGACTTTATTTTCTTAATAAAATCCGGTACCTTATTTGACTGCGCTTTTAAAGTAATGTTATCACGGTAAACATTACTGATAATTTTTACTTCTAAATATAAAATCCTTTCCCATATTTATTGATCAAACTTTTGCTATCCCAAAAATTATTTCGTTGTATGGAAATGTTTTTTCCAATAGAGGATTTAATCGAATTTTTCCGCAGTCAATATCACATTGAAGCCGGAGAATTTTTATATGTTTTGACATACTATAGGAAGGCTTGCTTGCGAAAAAGTTTAATTGATTCTGCGCAGTCGTTTTTGGTTCGAACTCTTTCAAATATAGAAAATGGAAAGTTGCTATTGTAAAGGTTACAAAGTTTCTTCAACAAGAAATAAATTTTCGATGTAATAACCAAAAGTGTACATGTACCACGTTCTGGAAGACCAGACTGATGAAGACATTATTTGATGCAAATCGATTACATTTTCGAATTTGATCGTTCATGATCATTTCAAACGTCTAGGTTTAACACCAATGTTGTATTAAATTTTATTCTGGCTTAGTTTGGTTAGTACGTCACTGGTCTTTCTGTCCTGTCTGATGGAAGAAATTAAATTAAAATTGATTGTTAGAGGAACTGTCCAGATGATGCAATGTAATGAATTCGTGAATTGTTCTTGTAGGTTGTTTGTATTTTGGAGGAATATTGGGATTTCTAGGGATACAAAATCTCTTGATAAGTGATAGATTAAAGGATTTGGCTGCGAATTTTTCACCAATGGCTAGTGTATGTTGAATGATAGGAATTATTTTTGCTAATTATTGTATTAACCGTTTAATCAAGATTTGATGAAGGTTCCATCTATTGCACTAGATTCCTGCTGGAGTGGATAAACATCGACAAATCACTTATCCACTAAAACATTGATCTAGTGCAACGCTTAGATAATAGATGGCACCTTTATAGTCTAATCTGGATTGGCGGTTTACTCTAAAAGTTAAATATTTCAACGTAAAACGCACTTAAACATTTGTTAACACTCAATCAATTTTAATAATTCAATAAAACTGCGAAATCAAATTTATAACACCCTGTTATCGCATTCTGAATTATTGGTGGGTGTATTATGGTGCTTAGATGCGTGACAAATATGTATGCCAAGGTCGACGAATATATTTTGTTGTTTATATCACGAACTATGTTAAAATTCAAGTTCGAGTTAAAGGAAACTTTTACATAAATAATACACGTATAAAATATAAGCAGATTATTTTTTGTTATGCTGTGAATATTTTAAAAACTGTGATAATATGTATGAACATAAATTCTATTAGATTTGCATGTTTTATTTCCATTAAGGCTTTAGTTTCGGTTTTATCTACACCACACGTAATTTAAGGGATCAACCTTGCTTAATTAAATATTTTATAATTAATTTGATTGTATTGGCTTTTAATTAAGTTCATTTTAAATTCACTGTTAGGTTTTGTAACTAACATTGAAAGTTTGTGTTTTAGTTACAACACCTAACAGTGAATTTTAGAATTAAACATGACAAATTAATTTTCCATATTATTGGGCATTATAATAATAATAATAATCTTTTGTATATTAAAGTTGTAAATAACTAAGATTTTCAAAATGTGTGTTTATTTTCACCACAATTGTTTCGCAAATTTATTGCTTCTTCAGGTGAATGAAAGTTTACAATAAAATTAGAAAAACTTAGAACTATATATATACATTAACACTATTGGCACTATGGAGGGGTAAATATTTTAAGTAGTGGGGAGTTTGACAGTTCAATTTGTTCGTTTAGCAGGAGGCCCGTTTTTTCGAATCTGTTGATTTCCAGGTTTTCAATTGTAGTGAAAATAAACACACATTTTGAAAATCTTAGTTATTTACAACTTTAATATACAAATGAATATGGATTTTCAACATCTCAACGCCTTATCTATCAACCATAATAATCTTTATTTTCAAGGTGTAAAAATTATGTAAAATGAAAATTGTGTCAGTTTGAATTACATTTAGATAATATAAATTGTAAATAAAAATAAATAATTTAGATAATATAATATAATACACCATAACTAAAAATATAAATAAAATGTTTATATATTTTACACATCTTTTTGAGCGAAACTAGTCGGACTTTTTTAAATGAAACAAAAATAATTGTTTGAATTAATCAAGTAAGTAAACTGCACTTTGTTAATATCACTAAGTAATGCCTTCTACCATTAATCAAGTTAATTATAATAAGTGGTCGGGTTTTAAATTCTGAAATAACTTACGGTAATTTATTATAAAGCACAGATCTTTCAGAATTAAACATCTAATTATAATATTATTTATTTTGAAGGCATCTACTTTGTTATACATGCTGAATATTAATAAAAAAAACACTTCAAACTTTTTTTGTATAACACTATATTAATGTAATTATAATATTAAATATCCCTTTCCTTCACTGTGAATAAGGGGATATTTACCTAGAGGTTAATTAAACTCTTGGTGTTGTTTCATAATTGATATATATTTCTTCGAAAAATTGTGTAACAACACCAAGAGTTTAATTAACCTCTAATTAATATAAAAATGTTTTTAAGGGTTAAGTGAGAATTTAATTCATGGGATATTTAACTTTTAATATTAAGTTTTCTCTTTCCGCACTCAAACATTCTAACAGGAATCTAATTATAATATGATTTACCCGAAATATGGCAGATTTACAAAAGTCCATATTTATCACATGTGGGCGTATTTTGATCGAATGGACTCGATTAAATTCAAATTGTTTTTCTTGAAACTCGGCCAAACGGGCAACTGTTGTATGTTATTTTTACCTGATTGAAAGCGACTTTTAAAAATTAACATTTAATAATAAACACCGTTTATACGATGCGCATGTTATAAATGATAATTGGTTGGCCATCACTTAACAAAATTATAAAAAGCTATTATCGAAAGTAGTTGATTGGACATTTGTAATCAAATTTTAAAGCAAATCGATTAATTTAATTGTTTCTATTTACCATATTGTTTATTCTTCATTAACTTCCCATGTGGTTACATTAAATAATGCATGGACGGATGATAATTTACACAAATGAGAATTCCTTTTAGTTTGAAAATGACAAGTTGAAATTGTCGAAACTATAGTCACCAAATAAAGTCCCAGGTATATAAAAAAAATTAAAAAGTGTTTCATTTGTTTGTTCGTTGTAATGAAATTATAATATCCACATCATTAATCAATTCATATTCTTTATACAGACTTGGTATTTTCACTTGCTAATATAAATTCTTTAATAGATAGATAGTATTTATTTATCCATTGTACTTACATAATAAAATTCAAAATACATAAGTAAACATAATTTCTTACAAAAAAATTTGATTGTACGTGGAAAGGCCGAGTTCATAAAAATATGGTCTTCCACTCTTGCCTACTGTTGCTTCAATGAAACTGCTGTCATATAAAAAATTATCTGTTCGAAATCACCTTAAATTTTGATATGTAGAACAATTGGTCCAACTACTTCTAAAATGTCATTTGAAGTGTGGATAAAAGATGTATTACTTAACCCAATTTAATAGAGGTAATGTAGTATACCAACATTTTTTTTCTTCAAATATATTAATGATGTATAATATCTAAATGCATAAGTCTAACATGTTACATTAGTTTCTTCTTTAAGGCCACAATTTCTTTCTTCAAATATGTTACTCATATTATAATGTCTAAATTCAGAAGTCGAATATTATCTTAATTTTAAGCGCTCTTTTGTTTTATACTTCGGGAAATCTAAGATGTTAAAGCTGGTGTGAGCTACAGGAAGGACTTTCTTGTCGTTGGTGGGCTAAATTATTAACTTAATGGATCTCATGCCTTAAATAGTAATCCTGTCACTTCCAGTTAAAAACAGCAAACATGGTTTTTTTTAGAACAAATACAAATTGATTTAAAATATGGGCTAGTCCGTTCATCGGGGCTATTGACCATTGGTCTTTCTGCCCTGTCTTGACTCTAATTAATGTAAAAAATAGATAAATTTGCTGTGTAGCGTTCTAGCTTAACTATCTGGATGATACGAGCTAATGAATTGATGAAGAATCATTGATGGGTATTGGATTGATGAAGCTTTTACTTGTCAAAACTCCATAGTAACACTTAAAATTAATCTACCTGATGATGCCACTGTGTGGTGAAACGTTGTTGTAGAACAATATTAAAAACATTCAGAAACCTGTATTTCCTTAGGTGATTGATGGGTGTTTATGTTTAGGGGGACATTGGGGTTTTGGGGGGTGCAGAATTTATTGAGGTTAGATTATTCTTAAAGGCCATAACTTTTTCACTAATTTATCATCTAAGGTCAGTATCTGTCTGGTACATTTCCATTCTTTATTAAGTTTTTTCTCAATTGAAATTTTTATAATTTGTCCTGAATATCACAATATAAATACTAATATTAAAGTAATCACTTACTGTATATGAAGCCTATGAAGTTTCTTCGTGCATTTTACTTTCCGGGAAAATAGTATCTTGACTTTTTTCAAAGTCTAAATATTATCGCACCTCTTTTTTCTTATTTTAATATTACTCTCTCTTCTTTTTATTTTTCCTTCTCTCACTTTCATTCTATTTCTATCTCTTTTTCTCTCACTCTCTCTTATATATTTTTTCTTGCTCTCTCTTCTTTCTTTCTATATGCATATTTCTCTCCTGACTCTCTATATTCCTCTCTTTACCTCACTGTATTTTATATCTATTTTAAATATTTTTTTTTAGATAAATAATAAATGTTTTTCCAAATAAAATATCCGTACCATTCGCCATTGGGATACAATTAATGGCGCTTTAGATTGACGAGGACCATCCTTTAAAGTAACAAGCTCGTTTACACACACACACACAAATATCACGGCGCAAGGGCCACGTGGTCGGTGGCCAAATAACAGTGCCACTGCTACTATTCATATTTTTAAATATTTCAGTGCATTTCTACGCATTTGTTAGGTGAAAATTGTTTAAAGTATACAAATTTTACTCCTTGTTAGAATTTGCCTTCTTCTTAGTACTTGTTTAGTCAACCTGTTCCACCTATTCAAATCGAAATTTAACAATTTTAAATGAGTTTCAAAGAAGTTGAATTTTATTTCTTCACATTATTTCCACAGTTTATATCAATCTTTTTCTTTCTCTCTCTCTCTCCTTAATATCTCTTTCTCTATTATTTTGTCTTTTTCTCTCGCTTCTTCTTTATTTCTTTTTCTTTTCCTACATTTTATCCCCTAGTTTATTAACATTTTTTGACATTTTAAAACGTTTCTCTCAGTTGTCTAATTTTCAATTTTGTCACAAGTAAATTATTTTAAAATAATCCTAATTTGTGTTAGGACTTGCCTTCTTCTTGGTATTTTTTCTAATAGTTAACCTTTTCAAACCGAAATTTAACAGCCGATTGAATAATTTTTATTTCATAAATTGAATTAATTTTCGTCGTAGATTTTTTTATCGTTTTTATCAATTTTTAACTTTTCCTTCCTCTGTTTCTCTTTGACTTTCTTTCTTTTTTTTCTTTCTTTTTTTTCTCTTTAATGAAATGAAATGAGAGCGAAAGTTACAGATAATGATCTGTAACTTTCGCTCTCTCTCATTCCCTCAAACTTTCTTTCCCTCTCTCTCTGGCTATCGTTTTCATTATCTGTAACTTTTGTTCTCTCTCATTCTCTAAAACCATATCTTCCTCTCCCTCTGTCTCTAAAACCGTACTTTCTCTCCTTCTCTCTTTCTGTCTTTTCCCCTTTTTCTTTCACTCAGTTCATACTCACTCTTTTAATAATTTTAGAAATCAATTTCTGACAAATTTTAAATGTTTCGAAAGTTGAGTTCACATTTTCTTCATAGAAATTCCATAGTTTTTTTTTTAATTTCACACCTTATCTTTCTTTTTCTCTCTTTCATTATCTGTTACTCTTGCTCTCTCTCATTCCCTCAAACTTTCTCTCCCTCTCTCTCTGGCTATATTTTTCATTATCTGCAACTTTTGTTCTCTCTCATACTCTAAAAACCCTATCTCCCTCTCTTTTTCTCTAAAACCGCCCTCCTTCCTTCTCTTTCTCTAAAACGTTCTCTCCCAACCTTTTTCTCCTTCCTCTCCTTCTTTCTCTCGGTTTCATTTTATTCTCACTTTTAATAATTTTAGAAATCAATTTCTGACAAATTTTAAATGTTTATGTTAAATCGTTTTTACGATTTACTGCTTTTTTTGTCGAAAGTAAATTATTAAAAAACTTATATCATATCTAAACTCAACAGTTTCTTTCCTCTGCGTTTTTGTCCCATTTTCTCTTTTTCTCTTTTCGGCTCTTAAAAATATATGCATTATATAGAGAGAGTATGAACTCTCTTTAATATACATGTTTTGACAAATATAATGGTTGAATTTTGAATTTTCTTCGCTGTATTTTTGATGTTTTGGTTTACAAAATATTTAGGTAATTAATTAATTCATTTTCAAATTGAAATTTATCACCTCTGAATCATTTGAAAAGAAATTGTATTAGTTTTTACAGAGTTTTACAAGATGTATCTCCTTGTTCTATTATTCTTTCTCTTTCTTTCTCTCTCTCTCTTTTTCTCTCTTTCTCCCACTCTCATTTCTCTCTCTCTCTATCATTCTCTTTATCTCTCTTTCTCAATCTTCTATTATTTAAAAAATCGAAATTCATTACTTTCGAATGATTTCTAAAAAAGAAGTTGAATTAATTTTCTTAACAGAATTTCTACTGATTTTCTTCTTTGTTTTTTCTTTCTCCTACTATCATTCTATTTCTCTTTCTTCCTCTATCTCCTGTTTTCTTTCTCTGTCCCTCTCTCCCCTTTCTCCTCTGTCTTATATCGTATTTTATAAGTTTTTTTTTGGCTATCCAAGTGTAGTTTTTTTAAAGGTCCTAATCCTCCCGATATATCACAAAATAATGGCTTCTTTCATCAATCATACCACGGATGAGTCTATTATAAATATTTATATAGACTATTCTAATTGCAATTTTGGCAGCAGACAACAACAATAACTTTACATATCAACTAGAACTCTCTTATTTATGCTTAGATTATAAATAGGAGAAACAATTTTTAACGTCGACATATTTTGAACAGTTAACGGATAAAAAATTACAGTTTTCAAAACCAAATCATTAGATTGCTTTTAGGCTCCAACCATAAAATTGAATGCTAAAAACAAAATTGATCCAAATAAAAAGTGGGGAGTGTAGGAAATTTCATGCTCCAAATGTAATAGTATATATAGAATTTCTTTCAAGTTCATTCAAATGATATTTCAGAAAGAAAGCTAGCTACCTGTTGATATATTAAAATTTGTACATTTTTACAACGTTTAATTTTTTAATCATTAAAGATGTTTAGATTATATTTCAACAATACTACTAAAATACGGATTTACTAAATTTATTCACCATCATATAAGCTCACTTCAACTTAGGTTCTTTTGCTGGCACTGAATTAAAACAGATAAATACAATACATACAATACAATCTTTTTAGGGCTTAATTACGGTGGGTAATACATTTCCAAAAATTATTTTTAACCCAAATTTTTCGTAGATGGTCGGTAAGGCCAACCTCCGTTCTTAACAAGAGTATTGATCTCAAAGTTGATTCAATAACAGTTATTTTCTACCTACCCAGTATATTTAGATGCCAAGGCTATACAATAAGTCCTCTAATAAATCAGCAATAATTTTATCAGACCTGTGCAAAGATCCCGCGGCCTATATAATAAACAATTCCGCTGTTATGAAAAGACGAGGCCGCGTCGTTGTAAAAAAAAATGTAAACATTGACATGTCGGCACAGGAGCTAACGTAAACATCTGAAAAAGTTTCGTTCCAGTGCGAATGTATATTTATAGATGACATAACGTGAGTCACAAAAATAGAATGCAGCACAGTGTAAACACGTTTAAGTATTCATCGTGAAAATAATGGAGAGGAAAAAAGTTTGTGTTTTTGGTGGTGAGCCAATTGCTTTTTTAGGAATTGATGAATTCAACGCAACATCAGTACTAGGCTTACTTAACTCTTAGACAAACAATTTCCCTTTGTATATATTTCATTCTTAATAAATACGATTGGCGATTTCGTTTATTGATAACAAGAATGATAAGTAATAAAATTGTTATAATAAAATTTACTTCTTATTGTATACAGTGTTGATGATATAGATTAGAATTATCAAATTACAGTTATATTCATATTTTCACAAGTGTAACTACTAGTTAAGCTATTGAAAACTAGAAAGTTTGTTCAGTTACAAATCGGTTGTCTCATTTGTTCAACGCCAACTAAATTGTTTGTAATTTTTTTTTATAAAATTGTTTGTAAAAAAAATTGAAGTATAGTCTGAAAATCTGTCGAAACTGTAGTGACGAATAAAGATAAAAATTGTGTGATATATAAAAAAGGTCTTTACAATCATTGTCTCATTTGAGTTCTATAACTTCTATTAGTTGAATTAGATCTATTAGATTTGTTGATTCCCTTAGTACTATTAGTTTTATTAGTTCTATCACACAAGTTTAACTGTCAGTTAAGCTATCCAAGAATTTTAAATATAATTTTAAATAAGAAATAAACTTGTGAAGAAAGAAATATAACTGTGTTTTCAAAAATACTTCTAAAGAGTAAAATAAAAGTACCTTCGATGACCAACAAAGTTTATAATATATTATCAAATGATACAACTATAGTTTCGACCTTTGTAGGTCATTATCAAGTGTTGAATTCATAATTTTTATTTTACTCTTCAAAATGAACTACCATATAGTAATGGTCGCCACCATCTTTTTCATCAATACTTCCAATTTGGTAGACTAGCTTATAATCAAAACTATCGCCTTTGTGTAATTTACAAAATATAGTGGTAAAACAAAGTTGTTTCTTAATTCTAAAAACAAAGTAAACGTTTGCACTTAAATTCAAAAATATAATATGAATATTTAATACAATATGAAAGAGGTCACAATTTCACATTATTATTAATATTACATAATGTTAATCTATACATAATAATTCCTCAAACATTTTAAATTCCATTCGTGTTATTATCGCACAAGCCAAATATTATGATGTTATGCAACCACACCGATTCACTTATCAGATATAAGCGTATGCAACGTAAACAAACTTAAAATATTAATCTAAATAAACATTCGATAATTAATATACACGTTTAATCGCCACAATAACAATCTGGAAAAATTCTAGAATCTTAACTGTCGTTCAGTATGATTATTACCGGGCGGCCGTGAAATATATTCAGCTTGCATAGTTTTGTTTACATTAATCGCAACAGGTTTTCTATTTATAGTCGTATATATGTATAAATAAGTTGTCGCCGAATACCGAATTCGAATTGCGGTGCGATAAAGTGGAATGGAAAAGATAAGCAAATACGTGTTTCTGTTGCTGCTCCATTATTTGAATACAAATGTCCTTATACATAAAATGTTTCTAGTAGTTGTTATTTTTATATCTTTTGTCGGTTTGATGGCAAGGAATAGAAATATCAAAAGTTTCTATTGGTTGAAAGACTGCGTCGAAATTTGTTGATTAGAGGAGATAAGATATCTTCTATAGATAATTTTTTCCATTTTTGCAAACATATATGAATTCAAGGTTTGTAAATAAAGATATAATTGTGCTTATACATACAATTTTCTTAGTATTTTTATCTGCATTGTTAGTTAGTAATTATAAGGGCAAGGACTAAAAATATCAAAGTTCCTACGGGTTGGAAGAGGAGATAAGATTATTTATTTCTATATTTACAAGTATCTTTTAAATAAAGGTCATTTCCTCTTACAAATATCCTCTATTTTGTTAAAGAAATTTAGATTTTAAATATCGCTATTTTAATAGTATATACAGGGTCCTGCAACAGTGTGTCAAGCTTTCCTAGCGCCTTTCTCGTAAGAGATAGAAAAAAATGTTTCATATAAAAATTTATTGAATTAAAAATCTCTATGCCGTAAAATTATTTTCAAATATACAGGGTGTCCCAATTTTGCGTTATAACAAAAGCAAACATTTTTTTAAATGGAACACCCTGTATATTTTTTCATTTTATAATTTGGATAGTATTTTATAACTTAAACCTTTTTTTGGTTTTTAATTTTGATATGGCATTTCCGAGTTATTGACGTTTTTCTGAAAAAAATGTAAAAAGCGGAGGTTCACAAAAAAAATTATTCTGATGTTGTATTTAAAATTTAAGAAATTTTCTTTTTCCTATGGTTGGTCATAAGTACTGTTTATGTACCAGTGTTAAAAATTTTCACTTTTGAGGAACCCTGCCTTTGTATCAGACACGCCATTTTCTAAAATTTCAAATTGTCGTAACTCTTTTTTTTTTAAATGGAATCATATATTTTTTTAAATTTTATATTATTCTACATCTAATTTTCTACAAAAAATGTTTAGCATACCCTATACCTAAAAGTGATAATTTTCAAGATATAAAAGAATTTATATTTCAAACGGTCCTTGAATGCGAATTTGTTTTTGAATAGATAGCCATGACTGAAAAAAATGCATCTGTCAATTAAACAATTAGTTTGACATGTAAATGGGAGGTGTGAATTATAAAAAACAAAAGAAATAAGCCTATCATCAACGAGGAACCAAAAAGACATTGGTGAAGGAACTGGCATAAGCGAGAGGTCAGTACAAAGCATTCTGAAGAAAAATCGATATCAAGCATATCATATTCAGCTACATAAAGAACTGAGTAATACTGATTTTCAATTTCGTTCCGAATTTTGTTTCTGGGGAAGACAGAAAATACAGGAGGATCTTTCGTTTTTCCAATATATTTTATTCACGGATAAGGCGTCATCCCATAACAACGGATCTGTCAATATGTACAATTTTCACTATTATTTAACTGATAATCCGCATGTTATGAGACAAGTTGATCATCAGCATTGAATGTCTGGGGCGAAATTTTTGGAAACCATGTTGTAGGTCAACATTTCTTCGAGGGCCATCTCAGTAGGTCTATGTATTTGTACTTCTTGCAAATTGAATTACCCGGAACGTTAGCTAATGTACCCTAACTAACAAGAAACAGGGTGTGGTTTTAACAAGACGGAGCACCTGCCCAATTTTCACAAGACGTGAGGGCATTTCATTTTTCCCAACCAGTGGATTGGTAGGAATGGACCCACCAAATGACCTGCTAGATCTAAGGATCTAACAAAACCTGAAATTGTTTATAAGAAATTACCAATAGCACTGAATATCATATGCTTGATATCGATTTTTCTTCAGAATGCTTTGTACTGACCTCTCGCTTATGCCAGTTCCTTCACCAATGTCTTTTTGGTTCCTCGTTGATGATAGGCTTTCTTCTTTTGTTTTTTGTAATTCACACCTCCCATTTACATGTCAAACTAATTGTTTAATTGACAGATGCACTTTTTTCAGTCATGGCTATCTATTCAAAAACAAATTCGCATTCAAGGACCGTTTGATGCTTAACATTTTTTGTAGAAAATTAGATGTAGAATAATATAAAATTTAAAAAAATATATGATTCCATTTAAAAAAAAAGAGTTACGACAATTTGAAATTTTAGAAAATGGCGTGTCTGATACAAAGGCAGGGTTCCTCAAAAGTGAAAATTTTTAACACTGGTACATAAACAGTACTTATGACCAACCATAGGAAAAAGAAAATTTCTTAAATTTTAAATATAACATCAGAATAATTTTTTTTGTGAACCTCCGCTCATTACATTTTTTTCAGAAAAACGTCAATAACTCGGAAATGCCATATCAAAATTAAAAACCAAAAAAAGGTTTAAGTTATAAAATACTATCCAAATTATAAAATGAAAAAATATACAGGGTGTTCCATTTAAAAAAACGTTTGCTTTTGTTATAACGCAAAATTGGGACACCCTGTATATTTGAAAATAATTTTACGGCATAGAGATTTTTAATTCAATAAATTTTTATATGAAACATTTTTTTCTACCTCTTACGAGAAAGGCGCTAGGAAAGCTTGACGTACTGTTGCAGGACCCTGTATACAGTGTATTTCTGTGACTCGGGGAATAAAATTAACCACATATACTAGAGCAAAAATGAGGATGATTCGTAAAAAAAAAGTTATTATAAAAGTCTTTAAATAACCAAGATAGAGGCCATCAAAGTTAAGAAAGTTTAACACAATTTTCTAAATATTTTCAATGCCGTTCGTAGTAGAGTGCTGTAATTTTGTACAGCCTAAACTAACCTCAAGCAAATTCCTTAGGCAATTTTTCACTTCGATCGGACCGCAGGAACCATACAAGGTGTTCCTAAAAATTTTTTGATCCGAACTTTTTTGTTTGCTCGTAAATCGACATTTATTCTTCCACATTTTAGAAGAAAATTTATTTTAGAAACTTTGATCGCTCTGATTTCAATCAGTAATAATTACATATAACGTGTATTTTGTAAAACTTGAAGGTTAGGATAGTGACCACCCACCCACCTTACAATTATATAAAAATTTAATCTTAAACACTACTTTCTAAATTTTTGAAAACATCTTCAATTAAACGGGTGTGTTTTTTGTAAACTAAACGTGTATGGGGAATTGGAATTTAAATGCAAATATATTTATAGGGTGGGTTGATAGCTACTAGGCCATCCTCCAATCAGTAAAACATTCGCGTATAATTTATAGAATTTGTATTTTTTAACAATAAGGCGTCTTCATTATTAATTACAAAAACAATGTTTGTAGTAATATTCTTTAGATAAAATCATTATAGCATTTTTCACAATTGGAGATTGGGATAGTGGCCACCCACCCACTCTACATAAACATGAATATTTAATCAGAAATACAGCATTTTAATCTTTGAAAACATCAGCGATAAAACAGGCGAGTTTTTTTGAAAACTAAAAGTGTATCAGGAATGTAAATGCAAATATATTTGTAGGGTGTGTCGCCTCCAACCTACCCTCCAATCAGTATAACCTAAGCGTAGAATTTATAGATTTTTTATTTAATAATCTTAGGCTGATACATTATTTATTACAAAAATATTTTCTGATTTATGGTTATTTCTTCCAAAATTTTAATGTGCAAGTTGTAAAAATTATAAATTAGTATAGTAGCCACCCACCTACCCCAAAAAGATATGGACATTTAATCTAAACACTGCTTTTTAATTTTTGAAATCATCTGCAATAAAAATGGTGCGATTTTTTGGAAACTAAAGGTGTGACAGGAATTTAAATGCAAATAAATTTCTAGGGTGGGTGGTGTTCAATAACACACAATTCCAATGAGTAAAACATGCCCTTATAATTTGTAGAATTTTTATATATTAACGATAAGGCGTTTGCATTATTAAATACAAGAATATTTTTTTTTGTAATAATTTTCTTTAGATAAACGCATTACAGTTTTTATAATTGGAGGTTGGGATAGTGGCCGCTCACCCACCCTACATAAACATGGAAAATCAATCAAAAACACCGTGTTTTAATCTATAAAAACATCCGCAGTAAAACAGGGGAGCTTTTTGGAAACTAGAAGTGTGTCAGGAATATAAATGCAAATATATTTGTAGGGTGGGTGAGTGTCTTCTAACACATCCTCCAATCAGTAAAACATATGCGTAGAGGTTATAGATCTTGTATTTTGTAATCTTAAGGCTGTTGCATTATTTATTATTTTTATTTATAGTTATACAAAAGCATTTTCTGTTTTATTAATTTGCCTTCGTCGTATATGTTGTAAAGATTGTAGGTTATTATAGTGGCCACCCACCCGCCCTACAGAAATATAGAAAATTAAACTAAAACATTGCTTTTTACTTTTTGAAAACATCTATAATAAAACTGGTGTGATTTTTTGGAAACTAAAGATGTTTCAGGAATTTAATGCAAATAAATTTGTAGGATGGGTGGGTGGCCGGTAACACACCTTCCAATCAGTAAAATATGCCCGTAGAATTTATAGAATTTTCATTTATTAATAATAAGGCGTTCGCATTATTAAATACAAGCATATTGTTTTTGAAATAATTTTCTTTAAATAAAATCATTGTAGGAGTTTTCAAAATTTGAGGTTGGGATATTGGTTATCCACCCACCCTACATATACATGGAAATTCAATCAAAAACTCTAACACACCCTCCAATCAATGAAACGTACGCGTAGGGTTTATAGATTTTTCTGAGGAAAAAAAATCAACGAAAAATTAAACTTTTTGTTTAAACGACTTAAACAAGTTGTCAGCTTAATTCGTTTTTCAATTGACATGACCCACTTAGATTTTTCGAAGGATTTTTCGTTTATTATTTGTTACGATTGAAATCAGAGACTAGACACTTTCAAAGAGTGATAAAGTCTCCAGAATAAATTTTCTATTAAAATGTGTAATAATGAATGTAGATTTACGAGCAAACAAAAAGGTCTGAGCAAACAAATTTTAAGAACACCCTGTATAGCATGGTTTCCGCGGTCTGATCGAAGTGACAAATTGCCTAAGGAATTTACTTGATGTTATTTTAGGCTGTACCAATACCACGAATGGTATTAAAAATATTTAGAAAACTGTGTTAAAATTTCTTAACTTTGCTGCAATGTATCTTGGTTATTTGAAAACTTTTATTATATTTTTTTACGAATCATTATAATTTTGGCTCTAGTATATGTGGTTTATTGTTCCCCAACTTACAGAAACACCCTGTATATCACTGTACCAAATATTTCAAATTTGACACATATGCAACCAAATATACAGTAGTTAAACATAAACATCTATCACCCTGTTTATTGGATGTGAGCAATTCTACTAGCGCTAGGTATCAGAGTTTGTTGCCAGTTAAATGTTTGTTGATGCCTGAGTCTCTAAATTTAAAAGTCGCAAATGTAGGCTATATTCCTGTTCAGTTGCTTTGATATGTGGGCAAAATTTAGTTTCTGACCATCAACCACTATAACGGGAGTTAAGAAACCCGAAGAGAATCGTCTCTGCAGCTCCAATGACAATAATTTACGTTTCAAATGTATTGTTCGACAACTACTTCAAAAATATTACAAAATTTACTATTAAAACGTTCTCTTTCACTCAATCACACATTTTTAATGTTATAATATTTTTAACAGGTAAAATTACAATAATTTTATTTATTATTACACCACAATAAAACGATCCAGCCAGTTATGGTCACTTTCTCATTTCTTGCAAGAATTCATAGGTATTAAGTATTTATTTATCCAACATATTACAAAAGATTAATAATTAATATTATACATAATAATAATCTACCAACATTTTGATTGTATTTGGAAAGGCTTGAATTCACAAAATATGTGTTCTTCCATCGACACCCTTCACCCTTCTGGTATCAATTGCTCTATAAAGACTTTCTTGATGAAGATTCTTCAGATTATTTGTCAAATATGGTCTTTTTGAACTAAAAAGGATATTGAATTGAAACTACGTATCATTATTTTTGGTTATGATTAAAATATAAATGTAGAAAATATAAACTCTTAAGTTGTGTAAAGATAAATCTAGACGAAATCAGGGACTAATATATTATCTAGGAATTACAATAAACGAATATATTGAAAGGTAGAAAATAAACTAAAAAACAAGTTAATTAAACTATGCAATTTAACTCCTTTTATATACTTTTAATTCTTCCATTCAGCGCCTCCCTCGGAGGTTGCTTATAAACATGGCAATCTTTACTTTAGAGATGGCTACACGGAATAATTCAGTGGATGACACTTTGAACCAAACCCATAGGTTGCACAACAATGCAATTCTGTTACAGCCTATGCTTCTACGTCCCACAATTTTGCCTTGCACAATGAGCTTCAGAATTTCATATTTTAAGTTGTGATCTATATGCTCAAGGAATTCCAATTTTCCCTTTTTTATGCTGAATAGGACTTCTATTTCTTTGTGCATGCATTCTAGAATCATTTTGTTCGTCATGTGGTCCATCTAGGGGACATTTTTCGTAAACTTGTTGAACCTGATTTCCACTAGCAAAATAATCACTTTTCTTAACTTAAATTTATTATTGTAATGTTTAAGTTGGTGAGCGAGCATCCCATAGGAACTTAACCGAACTCCGACGCTCTTTCAATCTTCTATATAACCACCCAATCACCTTCTATATGACACTACCCTAATTACCCATAGAGGAAAGTGTTGTAGCTTGAGACAGTTTTTAACTAAATATTTTTATTTTCCCTTGGGTAAAGTTTATATTCATTTTGGTAGTAATAATTTGAATTCCATCATTTAAAGAATTTGCCAATATTAAACATGTTAATGAGTAAGTAAGTAATTAATTATTTTCAATTCACTTGCAAAGTATTCCAAGATCTATCACCGTATTGTAGCTTGAGGGTGTTGTACCTTGCGACTAAGTGAAGGAGCGGACACAAAATTCAATTTAGCATGAAAATACAAAACATTATAACAATTATCTCAAAGAAGACTATAGCCATATCATATGCATTCAAATCTGTCGACACTATATTGAATAGGTGGTGACCAAATCATAGAACCATATTCCATAATAGGCCCAATAAGTGCACAGAAGAGACTCATATTAAATTTTTGCATATCCTTCAGACAAACCACTATAATTTCATTTATTTAGAACATACGTTTGAAAAAGTTGAGTTGAGATATTTTGAGAGGAAATCGGCAAAAAATTCTATGTCTAATTAAAACATTTGTAACAATTGAACAATCCATAAAATCAACTTAAAATTTTATAAAACCATTCGAAATTAATATAGTTATGATGTTTCATTAAAACAATTGATACATCGTAGCAGGAAACAATACAACAACTCATAAAACTTGAGGACAAATTAACAAAAATTGCTCTCTCGAATTAAAACAGTTGTAATAATTGATTGATCCATAAAATCAACTTGAAATTTTGTAAATATTTTCAAAATTAATCTAGTTTTGACAATTCAATAAAACAATTTACACATCACAGCAAGAAACAATGTAACAACTCTTTAATATTCAGAGTATATCAATAAAAAATGCTATCTGTAATTAAAACAGTTGTAACTATTGAATGATCCATGGAATCAACTTGAAATTTCGTAAATATATTTAAAAATAATCTAGTTGTAATAATTAATTAAAACAATTGACACATCACTGAAGGAAACAATGCAACAATCCTTAATAAAAACAGTTGTAACGATTGAATAATCCACAGTTTAATTAACTTGAAATTTTGTAAAAACATTTAAAATTAATATAGTTATGATGCTTTATTAAAACAGTTAATAAATTATAACAGGAAACAATACAACTCTTAAATCTTTAGGATAAATTGCTTTCTAGAATATTAAAACAGTTGTAATAATGTATTGATTCATAAAATCAACTTGAAATTTTGTAAATATATTCAAAGTCAATCTAGTTTTGTCAATTCAAAAAAACAATTGATACATCACAGTAAGAAACAATGCAGCAAATCTTTAATATTCAGAGTATATCAACAAAAATTGCTATCTTTAATTAAAACAGTCGTAACAATTGAATGATCCATGGAATCAACTTGAAATTTCGTAAATATATTCAAAAATAATCTAATTGAAATAATTAATTAAAACAATTGACATCACTAAAGGAAACAATGCAACAATCCTTAAAACTTTAAAGAAAAATCAACAAAACTTGCTATAGATTTATTCAAACAAATTTTTGATGTTGTTTTACTCGTTGGAGGGTGGGATAGAGGCCACCCACCCACCCTACATATACATATTAACTTTAAATACTAATTGTTGATGATTTTGCTGCTTAAAAATCAATAAAACATTGTATGTATATTAATAACTTGTCTTAATTTAATTTTGTTAATGTAAAGTTCAAGTTGGCGAGCGAGCACATCATAATGATTTACCCCAACTCCGAGGCCCATTAATTTTTCTTTATGACCCGTCAATTAATTCCTTTATGACACTACCTTAAATCCCGCAGAGGAAGGTGTTGTAGCTTGGGACATAAATATTTTTATTTTCCCTTGGGCAAAGTTTATAACGATTTTGGTAGTAATATTTTGTAGTCGACCATTTAAAGAATTTACCAAAAATGAAGTAATGAATTATTTTCAATACTCTCGCAAAGTACTCCAAGTTATAACATCGCATTTTAACTTGAGATGTATGGTGTTGTATCTTAGGACTATCAAATAACTCAATAAGTCTCCGGTCTGACGAAGAAAAACATTCATTTTTAGAAATTCCACTTTATTCATCAACATACGCTTCTTCAATAATGATACATTCACAACGCTACTTTAACTCAACGACGCCCTTTATGTAAAACGATATGTGTTTGCTTTCAAAATAAGCCTCAGCTACGGTAATCACTTCTTCATTTAAGCCAAATTTCTTTCCCTGGAGACATCCTTTTCATGTCTGCGAAAAGAAAGTAGTCGCTGGCGGCCAAATCTAAAAAGTTCGGCGGATGGAAAAGAAATTCAAAGCGTAATTCATGCAATTTAACCGTTATTTTCATCGACTTGTGATACGGAGCATTGTCCTGGTCAAACAGCACTTTTTCTATTACATGTGGGGCCGTTTTTTCTTGATTTCTGCACTCAATTATTCCAATAATGTCATGTAATATTCACTATTGATAGTTTTGCCTTCCTCCAGATAGTCGATGAACAAAATTCCATGCGCATCACAAAATACAGATATCATAATCTTGCCAGCCGACTTTTGAGGTTTTGGTAGCTTTGGACGACTTTCGCCGGCTATTGTCCACTCAGCTGACAATATTTTTGATTCAGGCATGTAGTGGTGGATCCATGTTTCATCCATTATCACATACTAACGCAAAAAATCCTATTTATTTTCCTTGAACAGCTCCAGGCAGCGCTCTGAATCGTCTACGCGTTGTTGTTTCTGGTTTGGTGTGAACAAACACACCCACTTCGAAAGCAACTTCCGCATGCCCAAATCTTTATATAAAATTGTAAAGACATTACCGTCTGATATCTTCATGGTATCAGCTGTCTCACACCGTCTTTTATAACTCTTTTGTGGACACTGTTTATGTTGTTCGGAACAACTGCCGATTTTGGACGACCAGAGCGTTTAAATTCAGCATACAAGTCAATTATATTTGATCTGTCTGTCCCCACAATGCTTATCAAGCGACTGTTTGGCCCCAAGAGTATTTTCCACATCAAAAAACAATCTTTAATCAGCACACGAAATTCCTTCCTATCCATTGTCTTGAAAATTACGAAACCCAGGTAAATAAAACGACTGTAACTTTAAACTAGCGGTCAAAATCCCATGAAATTTTGAACTGTTTGAAGTTTAGTATTACCTGGAAATCACGTGGGTCTATCAACAATATTTCCTTATATATGTGTTAGACCGGGGACTTATTGAGTGATGTGTTATATGAAGAAATCAATTTACCAAATAAATCTTATTTAATGCGAATAAAAATACAAAACATTCTAACAATTATCCCAAAGAAGCTATATCTACAGGCTATAAGCATTGAAATTCACAGGGAACTTGAGTAACTTCTTCTGACCTTCCGAGGTCCATATAGTGATGGAGGCGATTTTAATATTATTTTCCTTTTCTGTTTTATAAATATTCTCATTTCTCAATAGGAAAGTCCCTTCCTTCCTTAACAAAATATTAAATTAATAAACCGTTTTCTTCTTACCAGCAAGTAATTAAATATTGTTTACTGTTAACATGATCCCTCTTTATGCTGTCAGGTGCAACGCTAAGACAATACATGCTACCTTTATTATATTATCTTGAAGATTAATTAAAACATAATCATCGTGTTTAATTATTCTCCTGTAAAGCTATGTTCATTTCTTCTTCGACATTCCTTAAAGGTCGATTATTTCTCAGAACTAAAGGTTTCTAAAAGGTTGTTTCTGTTTATCTTCGATTATTTTTGTTCTTCAACCCAGGGCGATAAATGAAATTCACTTTGTACTACTACAATTGTAGTTTGAAAATGACGATCGTTATCATTTTGTAAATTAGTGGGCTCATAAGTAAACTTGCTTTGAACTCTTCTGAACTCTGAACTCATATTCAAAAACTTCTTTCAATCTATTTGAAATATTTACTGTTTCTGTTCAGACCAAATTTAATTTGAAGATGTGGCAATAGGATACGGTTTCTTGGCAGAATAAGAACATCTATCTGTTATGCTTTAACGTAAAATAAAGATACTTCTTGAATAATTTTCTCACTTATCTCTTATTGGTGCAACATTATGAAATAATAGGTAAAGAATTGATAAACACTTGGTTTGTTTCACTATTTTTTTACTCGATATAGATATTTGGTTTAGCTAACTTATGGACCTAAAAGGTGACTATTTTAAGGTTAAGAAAAATTTAGCCAGATTGTACACACTTCAAAGTCCTCTATGGTGAGTTTGAATGAAAACTCTGTAAACCTTGGCAATCTTTAAATCAAAAATATTGGTGCAATACACAAAATCTATTGGCTAAAAAATTAAGTAAACAATGTTCTCGTGTACAGTAATATAACTCTAATTCTCTTATTTCTTTGTTATAAGATTTTTCTCTTTCGGTCGGAAAGCTAGTAAATCAATTTTTTTTAGAAATTTCAGGCACACAACGTCGTTGTACTCGTTTTTATTAGAAATCTCGATTAGAAATGGTTGCTGTAATGAACTTGAATCAAAATCATTGCTCGCGCAGCTTTTATCATATCATATTTTGTCTTAATGGTAAAATGTATCATTAAAACTTCTTACAGATGCAACAAATGATAATCATATGGATCAAGTCTATTTAAAAAGGGCATTCTTATTAAATGTTGATATCACAGGAGTGGATTTGTAAATTAAAGACTTGTTTGGTTTCATTATTAATTTATCAGTTTCTTAAATTAATTATGAAACCAAACAAGTCTTTAAAATACAAATCTGCCCATGTGATAACTATGTTTCGCCAAGAATGTAAAAGCGAAAATATTAATTTGAATCTTGATGTATTTATAATATAAACATAGCACTTTTTGTGGTTCACGCCAGATCATTGGAAACTAGGGCTCAGAAAGTTTTTTCTTAGTGTCTTGTAAATTTAATTCTTCAACACAATTAATGTGTGAATACCCTGCTTTTTTTTTCAATTGGAATTTTATAAAAATCAAAATATTCTTGTTTTATGGAACACTTGAACAAAATACTTTTTTAAATATATTCCTCTAGAATTTCAACTATTAGCGTGTATGTAGGCCAAACAGTAGGTAGTGTATCAATTCGATTTTCTGAAAATTTTCATGCATATCCTCTCAATTAAGATGCCAGATCTTTTTCAAATCATTGCTTTGAATGTAAGCATCAATTTCCGGATATAAATAATTTCAAAATCTTGCATAATTGCATCAAGGACACTAAGCGGAATCTTCTGGAGTCATTGGAAATTTTCAAGCAGAGCCATAATTCGTCATTAAATCTCCTTAGCAGGCAACACGAATTAACCCTTTCGCCACTTTTTAATCTGCTACAGTCCTTCGAAGAAAATCCTCCCCAAACAACTAGGGACAGGTTTAAATTTAAATCTTGTTATTGTTAACTCGAAAAATCCCAACGTCAACATCATTTTTTTTTTGAATGATTGTTTTATTCAAAATCTTCTATATCAGCTATTATAGTAGAGCAATTATAATAATTCTTTAATAATATTACAAATTCAGAAAAATCTTCATAAATTCTTGACACATTTACATTTTGCAGTATCGAAAAAAAAAGTAGAATCTTTAATATCTTGAATATGACAATAAAAAACCAGGTGTTGATCAATTCGTTACCTATTAGAATCTTTAAAATTAAGTTTTCAAATTGGTAACTTTAAATTTTAAAAAGGTCGTATATGGAATATTGCTACTCACGTCATTTTCTTTTTACCAAAATTACGTGGTTTGTAGTATTCGATCTGCCTACTTGAAACACGCGCAAAATTAAATGAATTTTTCAGGCCTCTGCCAAAAATATAAATACCTATAAGATTCATACCACCAAAAATGCCCGCCAATTTTACACGTCCTAAATGGTCCAGCTCTGATCATCCGTCCACTAAGCTTCCAAATATTCATGGCGGTCACGATTCGCACGCGTAATATGCTGCATATGTGAAAGCTTGCCAAAAAGAATCGGTACACGCGCTGCTGGTATTATTTAAACATTTAGTGTCAATGACACTAACTTTTCTTTCTATAAATAAAACCAGCGTAAATAACGCAACAACTAGGCTAGGTGTGTGTATTATTTTCCGGAGGTCGATAGCATTTATCATAAATATTTTTTTAACGAAAATTATAGCCATTAAAAATATTCGTTCACATGTGTAATGTAATAACCGTGGAAATCATATTTGCATTCCACTCAAAACATTATGATATCGTAGATAGATAAAATCGGTTTTGATTTTGCTAATAATAGCTTTGATGGCTTTATTTATTTATTACTGATTCATCGTAATCGTATGTTTTCAACAAGAAAAGAATTTTCGTAAATAAAATACGATAAAACTTTCAAATATTTATTTTGCCGTTCGCGACATTTGTTTCGACACACTGTGTCTTCTTCAGGCAAAGAAATGAACTTTCAACAACTAACAGCCTCAACTCTTCAGTTACGAAAAAAATTGTATAAATTGGCCAGTTAGAGTTTTCAATGCTTAAAAATTACTTATATAAGTTTTTTAATACTTTAAAATCACTGATATAATTACAATTATAATTATCCCTTCTATGGAATTACAATTAAAAACTGATGATATGTTGTTAACAAACATTGGTGTAAATAATTGTATAATTTAAATTATTTAGTCCAAAGTCCTTCGGTTTTATTTGGAAAGTTTTGGATTTAATCCCTTTTCGACAAAATTGTTTGTACCTCATTTTGTGTTGTGTATTGTTCTAAATTATTTGCAAAAGTCAATTTATTATTTTTAATTTTATGAAAGCTTACACGTTTCTCAAGTCTGATTTTAAACATTTATTTCAATCAAGATATTATCACAAAGGTGCCATCTGTTGTCCAAGCATTGCACTAGATCCCTGTTTGAGTAGATAACCACCGATAAATCAAGGGAACTGTCAACAGCGACAATTCTAACAATAACAATTAATTCATGTTTACAGCGTTTCTTGCGAAACAAATTTATGTCTATTTGTTTGTTTATCTTAATTTTTGCATTTCCAGGTTGAATCGAATATTATTATGTATTATTAATTAATATTTAAATTATTTAATTCATTTTATATATTGTACAAGTTAAATAATCATCGCAATTTTCTAACATTCAATGTTTGCATATATATTGATGACTCAAGCTTATATTATTAAAACGTTTAAATTATCTTTACGATATGAAGTACTGTATTTCAACACGTATTATAATTTAAACGATGATGTACCTTCGCCACTCGCGAGTAATTTACAATGCTGATATTATCGTGACATTGTAAACAACAATAAAACGCAACCGTTGGTTAATATTTAATTAGAGCTAATTAATGCAAGGTGTGTATATTGCAATTTCACATTGAATTTCTGTGCAAAAATATACAATGCAATAAGTTGCCGAGTTCATTGTACGTTTAATGGTTTTAATAGCGAACATTTTCATACTTAGAATAATAATTATGGTTGTAAATTAAAACATTTATGGTTATAATTAAGATTTTAAAAAGTGTGCCAATTATGGATATATATGACAAAGTAATTGAATTTATTCTTTTTTATTGCATGAATTTTCATTGAAGGTTTCACAATTTTTATAAAAGTTATCTCCCAGATTTCTAAAATTTTACAACAATGTTCCTTCCAAGTTGCAATGATTTGCTTCGAAGGTTCTAAAATTTTTCAGTAGTAAGTTTCTCATTGTTTTTCAAACATTTTATCTTCTAGCTTTTAAAATTATCTTCCATTCTACAATTTTTCAGCAATTCCAATTTTAGATTTCAGGAATTACTCGGTTCCCAAACTTTAAAGTACTTTTTATAAAAGATTTTAATTACAAAGTTTAAAAATTTTTAGTTCTAGTATTCTCTCTGTTTTTCAGCATTTTCTATGTTTTTCTCTATCTATATGCAACAATTTTCAATAAAGGTTGTAGTGTTTTTAATGAAGAAAATATCGGAATTTTCCAGGAATTTCTCTTGCGAAATTCTACAGATTCTAAAAATTCCTTATGGTAGTTTTGTCTTTCTCTTCCAGCAATTTCTTCTCTATATTTTACGAAAAATAAAAATTAGATGATTATAATTTAGCAATTTCTCTTACAGATTTCTAGAACTTCATTTCTCTAATTTCTGAAATTGTCATTAAAAATTTTACAATTTTTATGAACTATTTCTCCAAGATTTCTATAATATTTCAACAATGCTTCTCTTTATTTTATCTTATCGAAATATTCCAGGAATGTCATTTCCTAGTTACAACAATTTTTTTAAAGGTTTTAAAACTTTCTAGCGCTTGTGTATTCGCTGCTATTTAGCATTTTCTTTTCTAGTTTTATAATTTTCTTCCATTCTAGAATTTTTCGGAAAATTCTATTAAACATTTTAGATTTGTAGGATTTCAAATTTTTAAGCAATGTTTAGCCAAGATTTAAATTGGAAAAAAATCCAAAAATGTTTCTTCTAAATTATGCAAAAATTAGATGATTATATTAGTAAAGATTTTTAGAATTTTTTTTTCTGATTGCAAGAATTTTCATTGAAAGTTTTATAATTTTTATGAAAATGTTCTCCTAGATTTCTAAAATATTTCAATGCTTCTTATCATAATTTGGAAGAAATTTCTCTTCCTAATACCTTTTTCCAAGGATTCTAAATTTTTTCTGTGGTCATTTTCTTGCTCTCTTCTAGCCTTTCAAGCCTTTCTAGAAATTTTATTAATTTCTATTGCAGATTTCTAGTATTCCCATACTTTCGGTTTTTTAGTAATATTTATTATAGATTGAAATGGCAAAAAATATCTCCGTAGGTTTAGACATTTTCCATTGGCAGTTTTCTTGCTGTTTTCTTATCCCTAATCCACCCTGCAATCAGTAAAACATCATCAAAAATTATTTGAAAAATTTGTATAAATAAACCTCTAAAAATTGAAATTATTTTTTGTTTATTTATATTTTACAACTTTTAATTAAAACCCTTGCTTATTTTTTACTGATTGGAGGGTGGGACAGAGGCCACCCACCCACCCTACATATACATGATAACTTTAATTGCTAATCGTTGATGATTTTCCTGCTAAAAACAGTCAAACCCTTTATGTAATAAAAAAATAAAACAAAATCAAAATTTAACTTTAAATGTAAATGAATTTATATACCTATGTTAATACTATCTAATACAGATTTAAAGTCTTCCCACCCATCATTCATTAAATTTTTACTAATTCACTCACTCAAAATTTTTACTTTTTTAATTCCTTTTTTATTCAAAGAGTTTTGTAATTTATAAGCGAGAAGATAAGGAATTAAAGTTTATATGAGTATAAACTAAACTATAACATATATTGCCAAAATAAATAAACTTTAAAAGAGTTCATTAATTAATAAATCATTAAAAACCTTTCTTCACAATTTCACTTAAAATTTCAATTAACTTTAGATACAATGCTCTTGTTGAGCATACAATTTTAATCCAATATGTTTGTAAAAGGGAATCCTCATTACCGCACTAATACGGTTTAAGTAATTTCTATAGCCTTATTGATTTTGTGAATAAAAAACTATTATTATTAGTAATTATAATTAATAATTTTTAAATACTATCTAATTTCGTACATTGTGTTTTTGTTTTGTTATTCATCTGCAAACATGCGATCAGTTGGTAATATATTACGTTCGTTAGTAAATTGTAAACGTTTCTATTTTTAATCGAGTGTTCGGCTAATTTTGTAGGAGTTTATTTTAAAACGAAAGTGAATAGTTTCTATCTAGACACTGCGGAGTCTGTTGGAGGTGTAGTATTGTATATGTATTATAGTTTTAATTTAATAAAACGCTCCTTAAATATTTTAATAATTTTTCATTTGCATAGTTTGCCTAATTAGTAAATCAATAAACTTTTAAACATCACTAAATACACGTATATAACACAGTTAATAGTCATAATTTTAATTTAATTTATATATATGCCATAAACCTACTCGCACGCAATTATTTGTTATGAATAGTTTATACTCTATTCATAACAAATGATTTCGCTAATTCGACTATAAAATTTATCAATCAACCAATCAATAGTACATATATTAATTTCTACAACAATGAATAAAGAAAATGACTAAAACTGTGCTTCCTCTTAGATGGCCATTTTCTTAAAATATGAGGGCGAATCAAATGTAATCCGGAATTTAGTTTTAAAAGAAGTATGTGGTATTATTGTAAAAAAATTAATATGTTTCATTTTACTACATAGTCTCCGCCTTTATGTATACCTTTTATCCAACGAAAAGAAAGTTTCTTGATGCCATTATCGAAGAATATAATCGGTCGAATCTTCGGCCAATTGCTCTACGTATTAGTCCATGTGAAAACGGTCGTATTGTCACAATAAACTATTAACAAACGAATAACTAAAATATATAATCAAAAATTTAAAAAAATAATATCTTCTCAAAAACCTTTCGACCAAATGGGCTTAAATGATTGGCATTAAGAAATTAAGAATTACAAAATTATTAAAATATTATCAGGAAGGATATTTATATTTAACTGGTGTAAACGATTATTTTAGAAATATTTGACCCTCTTTTTAATACACTGTTTACGACCTGTAACATAATTTTGAATTCATTGAATCACATTAGAACCAAAACCTATAGATAATAATTTACCTCGTGATTGACGTGATCAAACGCTTTTGCGAAGTCTGTATACATCGCATCGACTTCAAATCCTCTTTCAAAAGCATTCAAAATATATGTTTCAAACACGAGAAGGTTCCTTGAAGTAGACCATACTTCACAGAATCCATTTTACAAATGTTTAATGTTTATTACATTTATTCAACGTGCTAACAAAAATGGTCTAAATATTTATATACATACATAACTTCAAATGAATTTTAACCACACATGAAATAGACTGAGTTCACCTATGACGATTTTCCACTGTCACCAAGACTCTTCTGAATTTATCCATGATAAACATGATGTTGATTTTATTTGATTTTGCCATATATGTCGGCATTTTGATTTCAATTTGTGAAATTGTGGTTTCTGTCATATTGACAGAATTGATTTGTATATTAATTAGATAGTCCAACATTTTAAGGATAACGGATTGTTTGCAATTGCCTTTATAATTCTTGATGTCTTCTCGATTTCCAGTCAGAATATTTAAAACATATAGTGATAGGTGTACATATAGAAAAATAATTCCCAATTAATATTGGCAAGAGCAGTATTAATTATTATTATTATAATCACCATCTTTCAAATTAAATACAAGTATACTTGTATTTTACTATTATCGTTATTGAGTTTAACTAAAATTTCATGAGCAATATGATGTATGGTCAATTTTTACTAGCAACAGAAGTACATATGCCCATATTAGAAAAGAATACTCCTCTATTATTTGGAATATTGCTCTTCTGACTCAAATCATGAAAGCTAATACATTCACTAATTATTTCCATAAGATTAGAATTATTTATTTCATTAAGCATCTAAGGGATATCAGGTTTATTTGACTATTTCACATTTGGGAAACTTAGTTCTGTAGCGAGAGTGGAAGATCACGTGGACGTGAACTTGAGCCTTTCTATGTGAAGTCGAAATTTATGTGTGCATGTACCTATAGAATTATTTGTAAGTCTCGAAATAGTTATATTCACAATGGAAAAATAAATAAATATCAATATCTGTAAATGTTATAAATAGTAAAATTTTTAAAAATTAGATGAAAGGCAACTAAAGGGCGATGGATTATTTTGAAAATTCTAATAGCAGTTTTGAAAGAAATGCCATCACTTCATTTATAAAAAAAAATACTATTGACATTAGTCTTCTTCTTTCTGTGCCGTTTTCTATCGAAAGTAATTTGATATACTTCTTTATTTTGCGCTGTATATAATATATCTTTATTTGTTAACTCAAAATAATATAAATACAAAAGAATATGAATGAATTAATTTTTGTTTTGGGTATTTAAAACCAATCGCAGATATTTTCAGCCAAGATTGTTTTTTTTATTTTTGGCCTATGCTTCTTCTACCTTCAATTTCGCCTTCTACTATTATGTAGCAATGCATACTTATCGTTATGTAGTGTGTCCCCTAAATAGGCGTGCTTTCCTCTTCTTCATTGTTGCTAGTAATTTCAGTTCTCTGATCACTTTTTTGTACCTCAACGATTATTACTTTGTCTACTCAAGATATTTTTAGAATGCGTCTGTAAATCCACATTTGGGAAACTTTTAAGCATCTCATTGTTGATATTTTTAAGGTTCACCCCTCCATTACATTCAGTAATGTAGATAGCACGTACTTAAACTTAAGTTACAATCACGTAATATAATTTTCATTTAAATAATTGATAATATTGCTGGATTCTAGTCGTAATCTTCACATCAGGAACTTATGGTCAGTGTGTGTCCAAGGTATTTAAAACGGTGTTCTCATTCCACTTGTTACGATTCTATGGTTAGGTTTTAATTTTGTATATCTCTCTTGTTTTCTTCCCGTTTATTTTCAGTCCAAATTTTTCGCTAAGCGAATTTACCTTGCTCAACATTGATATTATTTTTAATATTTTTGTCGCAGCATTGAATTTCAATCTATATTGATCTATGGTTGTCTTGGAATTTAATAGAAGCTGAAGTAAAGATGAAAATATTGGAAATTGTGACTTTATGCAAGTATAGTGAATAAAAAATAGGTTTTCAATTAGATTAGAATTAAATTTTCACTTACTCTCACCCGTGGTAAAACATTTTTATGTTAATTAGAATCTTAAAAACACTTGATTTAACACTTAAAGAAATACATATACTGAATGTTTATGCGTTTAATATTGTACTACAAAAATGTTTCATCAGGTAGATGAAAATATACTGAGTCAGTATTTCTTTACGTGCTACTCCACCCTCCAATCAGTAAAACATAAGCGAGGGTTTTAATTAAGAGTTGTAAAATGTAAAGAAACATATAAAATGGTGATGTGGCCATCATAGTAATTTCCTTACATTATTTTTTTTCGAAAACTATGAGGTTTACGGAAAAAGACGATTCTTAACAATTGGCTCAATTTTGGATTATTTACAATTTATTTATTTATTAGCAATAGGCATTTTTATTTATTTTTTCTCATAAAGTTAAGAACTTTATGAAAAACATGTTTCATTAAAACTTGTTTATTTTCTTACTCTCTTTAACTTTTGTTTGAAAAGTTTTGTAATATTTTTCATATTTATAAAAATATCTGAAAAAAACAAAAAAACGCCACGAAAAAAACATCCACTTCCGGTTTATAACTGTTAAAAGAGTTTCAGTTCTAGTTTTTAATTATAAAATTTCAAGATTAGAGTTTCATCTCAAACTGATTATTCGTTTTTGAGATACAGCCCACAGACATTCATGCACGAAAAAAATAAGTTAAATGAAATAATATCTTCTCACATCTTCTTTTGGACTAAAGAGCTGTGTATGGACAAAGAAAAATCAAAGATCATAATGATGGTTGCGACCGTTACTATGTGGTAATTCATAATGAACACTGAATAGAACACTTACTATGTTTTTAACCACTATAATTTATTATAACATACAAATATATTACAATGTGTACGACTTAAGTTTCGACTTTTGACGGTCATTATCAAGTGATACTTGATATATTTAAATATTATAATAAATTATAGTGGTTAAAAACATAGTAAGTGTTTTATTCGGTGTTCAAAAATCAAAGAGCTTTGATTTTTTACTTTAAGGAATCTAGTGCAAGGAAACAAACCTTTATGCAACACTTAATAAAAAATTTCCAAATAAAAATAGAGCTGGAGAAGATTTACCTTTAATGCTTATTGTTTTTTTTTATTTGGGACAAATATGAGAAGTAATCTAAATATAAATTAATGTGTGTGAATAGAAATGATGATTCTATTTTTAAAAGAGCTTTATATAACTTTATATTACAAATAAGCGCGCTAAAATAATAATTATAAGTTATGCAATGTATTGCAAAACGAGTAGTATGTTAATTTTTCAATATATCCGTGTGATGTTCTTTTAATCGTGTTTCAAAAGACCCTCACATGTTATCTCATATATTTTACTTCTTTTCATATTATTGTTTTCGGTTTTTATTTTGCAATTAATTCGCAGTTTTCTTAAATTAATTGAATGTAATATTGTATTATTTACTTTTTAATGTATTTTTGATTTCTTGCGAGGAATTGTTTATGTATTCCAATTTTTTCCAACTGGTTTGTTTTGCGTTTTATCTTAACTATAAAAGTATCTTCAAAGCTGTTTTAGTTTATTATAATCATTGTTAACAGCTAAGTTTTTATTGTATTTAATACAATTTCGTAAACTATATTATCAAGGAGGATATTAACCAACATGTGCAAAATGGAATGAAAGATACTATATTGATTATTCAGGAGTTATAATAATTGTGTAGATTTCTTTTCACATATACATATATATTTATAAATCCACTTTTCCGCATAGAAAAGCATTTTGATTACTATTAATCAATGTAAAAGTTATTACTAATGTAATTTCATTTTTATATGTCATTGTCAAAAATTAAATCTCAAACACATTTACAATTATGTAAAGTAGGTGCTTTTCTTCACTAAGTAGAAGCTTGATGCACTCACTCTTGCTTCTTCCTACTTTCGTGCAGCAAAGTGTATCATTTCCACTCCTGTACAAATAACTATTTGTAATGACTATATCTGCGTGATGGCTACTAAGGCAAAAGGTTGGTCTTGTGGGTCTTGTTGTATATACCAGTCATAGTCATGTAAAAGGCGAAATATGGTGTAGATTATAATATTGGTTTTGGTAGAAACTAAATCTTTTTGGAAAATTTGATTTCTAAAATATTTTACTAATATTTTTGTTTTCGTCGGAGCCATGCTTTTCTTAAAAATGCTTTACGGATACTTGAAGGGTTAAAGCTCTATATTACAACTTTATTTCTCTGTTTTCAACTGGACTATGCTGATAAATCCAAAATAAATCGAATTGCTTAGAAACAGTAATTCAATATTTCTAATAATTATTTTTGATCTATAGTTGTGTCTGACGAGAATACTTATTGAGATTATAAGTTTTTTATTCCTTTAAAACAGACCTAACCGAAAGATTATAAATAATATAATAATAGTAAATGACTAATATTGACATTAAGGAACCTTTAAGAATGATTCAAAAACTTTTAGATTAATGTTAACATGCAATTTGGTGTAGCGGTGTTAATGAAAGGCAATAATTTCTTAAAAGCATTTGAAAGGATCTTGGCAAAATGTGGGCTGACCCATGAAACTGCAGTAGCATTAACCAATTTAATCAGGTATTTAGAGGGATTTATATAGAGATAATCTGAATTGTGCATTTAAAATCAGATGATGTTAGACAATAAAGATTAGAGCGAAGAGCCTTATAGAAGTTTGTTTCAGGGTATAGGAATTTTTACTTTAAAGAATCTATTAGGGAAAAAATCCAAATATTTATAAATAGGTTTGAAAGGATTCTCATAACCTACAAGGCTTTTAGTAAATTTTGGAAAGATTGAAACAAAGAGGATCGAGATTGTAAATTTCGAGGCAGAAGATGATAAATACTAAAGGTGGTAAAGGACAACTTTGTAAGATTTTTTTCTCAAGGTATAGGAGAGAATATTTTTTTAATTTTAACTTTAAGGAATCCCTTAGAGATTTAATATGTTATATGGCCGGATGAATTCCAGTGTAAGTGTTTTTCGACACTAGTTTCACCAACTGAACGGGTTGAGGTTGTCCATAAATAATAAAAGGTCTAAGTTTGCGTACTTTAGATTCAACCAACAATTTTACAAATGTTTACGCGACTATATCTAAGCGTCTAATGTCTTTTTGTGCTCTCCAATACCGAGACTGCTGACATCAAATCTACCTCTTCCTTTTAGAGGGCACACTATCGCACCATCGGTCACAGTTGTACTCAGTTGCACGCGGCTTAAACAAAATGCTTAAGAATTAAAATTATTTGACAATAAATTGCCAGAAAAGAGTCCCACCTAAATTGGAAATATATGAATATAAAAATGGCTAAAATATTGTCTAAATGACAAAAATGCACATTGGATTAATTTCCTTCGTCAAAAGTTAAGTGGCACCTACAGAAGAAGATACATATTGGGTCTGAGTGGAAGAACACATAACTGTGAAATGTGAACTCCGCCTGCAAGTCCTGTGAGCAAAATGATTTGTGATATAGTTTATAGTTATATGTATAGCATAACAGGATATTGTAAAGTTTTAATAAATAAATAAATATGATTTATAATTACATTTCTATAAAAAACCTTTATAACACAGAGAAAAATCTAAATATTTAAAAATATTGCAGTTTTTAAAGGATTTTGGTACAATATGGGCCAATTTATATACCTGCAACGATATCAGCAAGTTTTAGAAGGATTGAAACATCATAAATTATGATAAAGATGCTAAAGTATACCTTTGTAAAAGTTTTTACGATGGGGTAAGGATGTAGGACATCCAAAGAAAATGCTTAAAATGAAAATTATATGAAAAGCAATGCCGTTTATATAACAAATAAATGGCTAGAGAAGATTTATCTTCCAAAGTAAAGAAGGTGAAGCAAGAAATTTAAATTGACATTGAACATATGATAAATAAGAATTTTGTTTTTAATGAGAGTTTATTCTAACGGCGTTTATCTTTATTATTTAGGGCATTTGGTTTTTGCGCCACTATTTTTATTTTTCTCTCTGACTAGTTTCATTCTTCCTCTTTGTCTTTATTGAATAATTCTTCCTACAGTGTTGTACAATTTTTCTGTTCAAATTTATCTAGATATCCATCTTAAATCGACAAGTCTTCTAATATCTTTAGAAGCGTTTAGAATTATATTGAATATCAGTATCACATTTTATGTTTGATTTATTTTTGTATTAACAATTTTTAAAGTTCATTATTTCGAATAATCTGAAATCTAAAGATAATAAAATAATATTTGTTTTTATAGGGCATTTTTTCAGGTTGATACTTTAATAAACCAAATTTTATAATGATACGAACTTTTGTAGCTTCTAAATTATGTAATTAATATTTAAATATCTTTGTATGTGTGTTAGGCTTTTTTGTTAGCACAGAATTAAAAGAAATAAACAAACAAACAAACATGACATATTCATCTAACTTATTTCAATTTCTATTCTGGTATCATCTTTTTGAGGTTTTTGTATTATTATTGTTTTCCATTCTTAAAACTGTTTGTATTTTTTGTTTATTACTTTTTGAATTTATAATTTCTCTAAGTTTAAACGATATTTTTTGGAACATTTATCTGGTTTAAATATTCTCCTTATAATTAATGCAAAAATTAATATTAATTGTAATTATCAAACTCTACTTATCTGAAATAATATATATTTGTTGTTCCACTCTAAAATTATAATTTACAGATTTAATATCTCAATTGGTCCTTGATTCCATATTTAGTGCAGATATGCATTTTTTATCTTATTTGGATTGAAGTTTTTTGTTTATTTATAAACAAACCTATACAGAAAATTTGTATATCTTTAAAAAGCACAAATACTTATAATTTTTGTGTTCTATATAAATAACTCAACATAGTACATTCAAAAGACCGTATGTGGTGAGCAAAACGTACAATTCTTGATTTGGCTCTAATAATGAAACCACGTTCTGCATGACTGCAACCTACCTGTCGATTTCGCAAAGGAGCAAGTTACAACTGTAAAACATATTCATTATCTCCGCGCACGTCAGCTGGTGAGAGTTAATTTCCTCCCATTAATTAATTATCCAATTAACCGAAAGTGCTCTCGAAGAAAACCGCGCTTGGGAAATGATGTATACCCGTTGGAAAATTTCGGTCCTGCCGGTGACGCGTTTGGCATAATCTTGTGTTTACTGGATAAAAATAACTCTAAAATTTTGGTGGACTGCCAGTTTTTAAACATAGCCACGCACACTATCGCAAGACGCCATGCCGGCTTGTTGCGTGGAATTGTTCAAATTGATTTGAAGTAATCGTCTCCGATAATTGAAGATTTTTGACTAATAATTATTTCTTTTGTTGCAGGAAATTAACGGGCGTTCTCCCGAAGTTTACACGCCCGAGGGACTTTAGTGTACACATGCTAAAGCTGCGATTGGTGTCTACGCATTTCCTGAAGCAGCCATAGATTTGCGATGTGTCGCGATAGGGATATGAACCCTAGATTTTAGCGAAAACCCTTGGTTCTACAAGTGCGTTCTTTGTCCGATCGATCGATACCTACAGTTTATCCCTTTTTATAGTTATCTACATTTTCTAATAACAGTATTAAAACAGGGGCGGTGCGTCTCTCTATCTCTTCATCATCATCATCACCATCATCACCATCAACGACATTTGTTTGCATTGTTTTTATCACACATTTCACCGCGATAAACTTCCGTCATTGAGCGAAGGCTCCAGAGATTGTGTTCGCTGTTCACGCAGTGTAATGTAAGTATGTTTCCCTACCTTTTCTCTTTCTGTTTATAGTTACCCCCCACCCTAATAATGGAAAAAATTAAATTACTAACTTTAGAGTCACAAACGTTATACATTAATGCCTTGTTAATTCTTGTGGAGGTAAGTGGTCGGGTTTTAAAACGTGTGGTTTTGTTTTTTTTTTATTCCGTTTCTAAAATTTAATTGGGTGGTTTACAACTTTTTGCAATTACTCATATAAAAAAATGACTATAATTTATTTTATCAAATTCTGAAAATCTTAAGTGAAAGTCTTTAATATACATCAAACATCAAAATGTACAGATGTTAAAAACTTTTGATCGCAGTCAGCTTCATGGACCGTTTGTGATAAAATATATTTGCTCTAATTAATAAGTTTTGAAGAGATGATAGATTAAAACTTTTAAAACTTGACAAAACAAACAAAAATATTTTCTGAAAACCAACAAACTTTTTCCTTAAACAAATTTTTGCCAAAATTGGTTTTTCTCGTTGTAATATTACTACCATAGTATAATATATTACACTTGCTAAACTTATTGGATAACAACTTGAGTTATTCCAATAAACTAAAGTTTAATTCTAAATCATAATTCAAAGATTTTTGATTTATTCTATTAAATACATTCAGAAGTGAATCTTTTAGTCTTATGCACATACAATGTATTTATTTATTTATTGTTTGCTTTGTTTCACTTCTTAAATAAAATCTAAAATACAGACTGCTATTCATTTTACATAAATCGAATTAATATATTGTTTGTTACTTTTTCCAAATGTCCTTGTAGTGTTCTTCTCAGGCCAATATTCTTTATTTTTATATTATATTTTTTGGCATCGTTAAATAGGCTGAAGTGTCCTTTTTACGACATGGCAAATTTAAAATATTACTGATTATTTATTAACATTGTTTTTGGCCCTAATTATTTTTATTTTACATTAAATAAGGCATAAATTAAATGAAAGTATATTATTAGTTTTGTTTTTATTACACATACAGTTTATTTCCGTCTGAAAAGGAAGGAATAATTTTGGCCGAATATTTGAAAAACAGATTTATTTTAGGAGTTATATATTCAGTGTTTATGTTTTAATTCGTTCAATTTTTCTTCAAAATGTTACTAACTCCTGTTGGTTTTCTATTGCCTTACTGATTCAATATTGGTAATCTGTGTGATGCAATAAAGACATTTCAACTCCATAAATTATCTTTGGATTATTAATTCTTATTTTGAAGTGAAGTTGAACATGCTGAAGGTATTTTAAACCCTTTTATCTGTCGATTTGATTTGATGTTCTTTTTTTTTTAATATCATAGAATACAATAATAATATTTTGATAAATCACTCCAAGCTGTTAAGAATAGTTTAATACACTTAATTAATCCTAATTTAATCTCTTTTTGCAAAATTATAATTTCAAATGTACACCTTTTATTTTATATTTATGATAAACTATATTAGTAGTTTTTTTATTCATGTTAACATATGTTTAATCATATCTACTTATTTATTTATTTATCAGAACTTTCTCTAATAATCAATAATTCCTAATAGCATGTTCATTAACTTAATTAAATATTTATATTATCAATTCTAATGAACTAATATTCCACAATGACTAAACCATTGATTAACTAAGCGCATTTTAATTACATTGTGTGTATTCCACCCAATATTATTTACCTAAAGGCAAAGAATAATATTTTGTTTAATTAAATACCACACAATTTAAAACTTGATAACCTCTACAAGATATTAAACACTTTTGGGTATAATATAATCATCTAAATTGAATCGTTGCATTTACAGTGTAGTCGCATGGTAGATCAAGACGTTATGAAAGGTCCACAGTCATTGGAAGAAACCAGGAAGACGCCGAACGAACGAGAGAGTAAATTTGCGCGGGTGAAACGGATGCTAACATGCCAGACGACCAAAACGCCGGTTACCTACGACGAGGCGAAGGCTTCCGTGAAGGCCCGCAAGAGGAAGGAACGCCAGGAGAGCATCAGCTCGATCTCTCAAGAGCGAAAGGTCATCCGTTCCAATTCCGAGGAACGTCCGATCAACAACAAGACGACCGATTCTAAGAAGGATATCAGACGCGTCTCCAGCAACGAGGACTTCCAGAAATCCAACCATCTCCACACCGACAATGTCGCCACGCCGGCCATCCAGGATGGCCCCATGAAAATCATCCCGCACAGGGAGATCTCCATAGACGATGGAGAATTCGAAAGAAGACGATCGCACGAGAGGTTCTCGAGGCCGCTCGTGCAGCGCGGACGTTACAATCAAAGCCGCAGACCTAAACCCAAACAATTCTCAAAAACACACCAGAAGTCCCAAGTTCACGGGAAGAAAATTAAACACCCTCCCGAAGAACCGGACGAAAAACAGAAAGACGATAATGAACAAACCGAAAATTGCAACTTCTTACAGTTGCACCAGAAAGAAAAAGAGCGCTCTCCTAGTCCTGTACACACTCCGATCTCAACGGCACTAGATTTAACCACTCTACACCAACAGATCGATAATTCTGATCCGCTCCCTTCCAACACTAACCGCACCATTAATGACAACACGGAAACTCTACCAAGTCTCTCGGTGGCTTCCAATCGGTTACTCTCATCACCCCGCAATTCAGTTATAATCACCCAGCGTATTTACCTAAACCCGGATGTACCTCAACACCCCTCGCTCACTAACGACCTCAAAAATCCAATCGAGCAGCGCCTCAAGCAGCTCGCCAAGCAAATCAACGGTCTCAAAAAGAAAATTAAGAAGTTCGACGATGAATTCGAGGCCGCTCAAGGGTACAGGCCTTCCCATGCCGATAAACTCAACGATAAGAGTATCAAAAAACTGTGTGCCGAATTGACCAAGCTCAAGAAGGAACAGAAGCAACTACAAGAGGACTCTGGTAGTGGTTTAACTGGTTCTAGTGCCAAAGTCGAGAACAAGAAACCGGTTGGTTCGCTACAGGATACTATTACTGAAATCGAAAGGGTAATTATATATCTATTTTAATAATACTTCACACTAATATAAATATGCCAGAAATGGCGAAAATATTGCCTCAGTAGCCAGAGTTGCTTGATGATTACAATTACCAACTGCCAACTATAATCGATCAAGTGTTAGAACACGAGAAACGTAAACTCCATCTTCAAGTTCTATTCTTCAAATATTAAGTTAGTTAATGTATTTACGTATTTTTATGTATTTATTTAATAGAGCTTGTAAAGTAAGTAAAATAAAACTAAAAAAATATGTTATATAACCTCTAAAATAAATTAACAAATTTTATGTTTTTGAAACGATCCATAATTATATCGGTTTATCTTAAACAGTAAAATTTTTTAGAGAATTTACTTTTCTTACTTATCACTTGGAAAATGTATTGAAAATGAAGGTATAAAATAATTTGATAAACCTTTTAAAGCAGTAGGTCTTACAAGGAAGACATCTATTACGTTTCAGTTCTATGTTGGTCAAATTTATATATATTTATATGCATATGTTATAATGATTTCTATTTTATCTTTACAGAGGTTAGATAATAAACGCAAAATATCTGAGCGCACCTCCAATATTGAAGAGCTCTCTACCGAGCAGATTATGGAGGAAAAGGTCGCCGTACAAAAGGCACTGTTGTACCTTGAATCGGTTCATGGCAGGCCCACAAACAAGGAGGATAAGGATCTGGCTCGCCCCCTCTATGACAGATACAGAAATCTAAAGCGGGCTGTAGCAAGATTAGCCACGGTAAGTGAATTTTAGATGTTTAAATTATATTAAGTCCCAGTAAAGGTTATCAAATTTTTAACTCGCATGAAAACAACAATACTGCTTCTGTAAGTCTATTTGCTAATACCATCATTTAATTTGCTAAATATGGGTTATATATCTCCAAAAAAAAGACACTCGTAATCACTTACTCCACAGTTTATTTTTATTCACTAAATGTATATTTCGTTTACGATGTCAACTTTATCAATAGCTGTACTCTTGTAAAAATAAACTGTGGAGAAAGTGATTACAAGTGTCTTTATTATTACTGTTCATCTTTACTTAACTCAACAATCAATATTAGAACTTTTTGAGTCAATCATAATGATGGTTGTGATCGTTACTATGTGGCAATTCATAATGAACACTAAATAAAACGCTTATGTTTTTAACTACTATACTTTATAATAATATATAAATATATTACAATGTGTATGACTTTAGTTTAGACTTTTGACTGTCATTATAAAGTCATTATCACTTGATAATGACCGTCAAAAGTCTAAACTTAAGTCGTACACATTGTAATATTGATAATTTATAATGAGAAAAATAATTCTTCTCTATGAGCATTTCTGCGCTTATGTTTTTATGTTCATAAATTATGTATTGTTTATTCTTTTTATATCAGGCGAGTACTGTGATTGAACTAGCAACGATCCATGAACACGAGACGATGGACTTCGTCTCGCTGCCTACACAGATAGTCGAACCCGAATCGGAAAAACTGACACTGACAGGAAGCACCGACAGCGACACCGACACGTCCATCGGGGAGAACCTGCACGCGCTCACCCTCGAGGAGCTGATCGACCAGCAGAGGATCACCAACGAAGAGAAGAAGCAGCTGCGCCGTTCGATCAAGGAATTCGAGGTGGCGTTCGAGAGCAAGACGGGCAGGAAGCTGCAGAAGGAGGACCGCGCCCCGATCGAGTCGCTCTACACGTCTTACAAGAAAGCCAAGGCAAAATTGAGACTACTGGACGCCCTGGTCGCGAAACAAGCTTTATAAACAAATTTTCGAAACAAAAACAGAAAGCAAACATTTATATGAATACTAATTATATACATAAACATAATTATTCATATCACATGTAACCGTTTTTATTATCATTACTACTATTATTATTATTAATGTGAAAATTTTTGATAAAATGTTGAGAGTATTGTCGATTAAGTTTGTATGTGTATTCTATATGATTATATTTTCCTGTGTAGGGTAATTAATTATGTAAACAAACGATGGACGCTTTTCTTATATATTATATATATATACACACTTGGATATGTATAAATACGGCAATTTTTAAACGTACAATTGTTTGCCGAGGATAAATAATATGATATTTATGCATATTTATTGTTCGAATAGATTTTATATATTAAAGTATAATGTGATTACTGAAATAGACAATATAAGTAATCTATTATTACTATTTACTTTTTTATTCATTGTTTTAATAACCATTTCACTTAATAATAATGAGCTTAGGTTTAATTCTGAACTATCCTAAACAATAACGTAATATATTCAATACTTCTTACGCTACTTTCTTGATGGAACCAAATTTTTAAATTGAGTAAAGTAAAACACTACTTATGTTCCATAATTTCAGCAGACATGTGTTTCGATCTTTGAGAATGATGTTTAAAGATCGAAACACATGTCAGGTGACTGAAAATAAAATATGGAACATAACAAGTGTTTTACTTTACCCAATTTGAAAAACGTAATAATTGTAAGAAGAGTATTTAATTTAATTTAATTAATAATGAATTATTCTTACTAATAAAGTGATGTCTTAATCAATTAAAAAAATTAAATGACGATATAAAAAATATTTTGTTGCGAAAGGATGAGATATGACGTAAACCAAATATTCTTTAGCTTTAAGAGCAATCAAAAGTAATTTAGTTAAAAAAAAAATAGAAAAGATGATCATTCTGCAATTGTGTGAGCTATTTCACTAAGAGTAATTCCAAAATGACCGTTATTGAGCAAATAGTACGTGATTAAGTACTTAAACATAAGTAACTTATTTAAAAACCTGAACGAAATAATTGTGAGGTAATTTTTGGTAATGTTGAAAATTTCCTGGCCACCTTCTACCAATGGTAGTCAACTTGTATACAGATTCAAACGAGCTGAGTTAAAAAAAAACAATTGAGAGACGATGATTTTGCAATTTCATAAGCTATTTCACAGTAATGTCAGAATAACTACGAACCTATTAAAGACAACTTTCATAGTTATTTATTTATTAGAGGTAACTACTTTCTACCACATAGATAGATTATTTCTTATCAATACAGTATCCCTCCATTTTTTTTCTAATGGACAATTAATATTATCACATTAATAACCTTAATTGATTGAACAGGGTCTGCATAATTTAATGATAATTGTTAAGATTTATTTTATTTACAGCTCTCAAAAAATATAGAACAAAAACGTTAAAGAAGTTCATAAAACTTGATCCATCAGTGAAACAATGGCGAAATTTTTGCTATTTTTCAACAATTAGTGAGTGCTAACAAAGATATTGGCTAAATTGAAAGAAATAATACTTAAGTATCCCAAAATTATATTAAATTAAGATATGGATAAAGTGAAAAGTATATGGAGAATTTTAGCAGAAAATGGAAGGATTTTTCATTATGTTAAATGATTGTATAATAGAAAAACGTTCAACTTTTTTCTGTTATTCATTAAAAATGTACTACGAAGTAAACGCCTCCAAAATTCAAGATTGTGTTTTTTTTTTTAAATCAATAAAAAATTGATTCCATCTGGTATTTAATGTTTATGAGCAATAAATAACATCAAAAGCAATGCAATGTTTGAAAGTATATTTCAAACCCCCTAGAGGAAGCCAATTCTTTGAATTAATAGTAAAGGACGAACTTGGTGATCTAATAAGTGTTTAACAGAACAGACAGAGCAAAGATTCCGTATTCATTTTGGAACTTTAATTTGTATAAAATCTGTAAGGTTTTAGTGTCACCATTTATCAACCAATATTTAAAATTGAATGTATCTAAAAGTTTTAAGCGCGCGTTTCCAAGTCGATGAAACATCAACTCTTCATTCTAAATACTTAACTAAGTGACCTTTCTGTATGAGATTAGTATTGAAGAGTAATCGGTGGTCAGGAATAATATTTTTTCTTAATTCTGTGGTCAAAACGAAGAAATTGTTAAGTTGGTAAAGCCAAATTCTGTGGTTTTAAACAGGATTTCAATTTCTTGTTTGTCCAGTTAATTCAGAGAAAACTAATATTAAGACATTGCGGTTCAAAAATATGACGTTCTATTACTGTTGCATTTATAATTGATAATAATATTAAGATATATTTCACATATCTTGATTAGAACTACTCTGAGAAAAAATAATAAATTATCTGTGAAACAAATGAATAATTTCCTTCTTTCTCCTTTTTCCCACCCCAATTTTATCAGAGTCTTTACCCCGGACCCATTTTCCAACATCCATTCAGTCAGCTTTTATTTCTTTCTGCCCATTCCTCATGAGCTCATTCAACGACTCTGCAAAATACCTCAAAGTATTCTTTCCACTCGCACATAATTAATATTTTATTGTTTGCTTTGTTTCTCTTCTTAAATTAATCTAAAACACATACTACTATGAATATTATTATTAGGTCAAGATAGTCTTTCCAGTTTAATGTGTTGCCTCCATATCGAGTTCTTTCTGCACTCTAAAAGTTTAAAATTTTAAAATCTTTGTTTTTCCTTTTCTCATAAATAAAATCAGTACCATTTTTACGAGATTATTAGATAATTCTTGGTTTGGAGCACCTTTAATTTATTAGGTCAAAAGCAATCGACATATTTATACGAACCTTCTATTATATTAGTTGCTTTTCGTTAAAACATATCACAGATTCACTGGTTTTAGGTTACTTAAACTCCCCTATGTTGAAGTGCAGGTGTTATATTTAGAAAGACGAATTTTTTATTCCAAAAAATCAGTTGAATTCCTTTTTTGAAAGGTTTGACCAATTATTTTCGATTACGGCGATGTAGGACTATCAAAATTTATTATATATCGATGGTATATGAAATTAAATCATGGCCGTAGATAGTTTAGTGATAAAAGTCATCCAAAATCGATTGTTCTTCCGGAAAACATTGATTGATAATGAGATTGGGCATTAGTACGACTAGCATATATTAAATATTGCATGAATTGTTGATTGATAGAAAAAATTGTTCAGGAAATACGATTGCGGTGATTCAAAACACGTCTTTAATATCGTAGCAGGTGACTAATTATGAGTCCGAAATTAAACAACAGTCGACTGTATGGATTCAAGATGTTTTCATCAACATCTTGAATCCACTCGACTGTTAATAAAATAAAATAAAAGTAGTTGATATACGAGGCACTTCAAAGCAAATTGTCGCCTGTTTTATTCGAAAAATCCGGACACCTGGCAATTCTGCTATTAGGGTAATATTAGTCGATTAATTTTTAATAGTACACAACTATTTATTTATCCGAAATCGTCGGAAAAATAAGAATAACCAATTGCCAAAGACGCATTATTCTCCACTAGGACAATTTGAACTCTCACACATCGTCTCAAACAAGAGACTTTTTGAGAACTAAAAAAGTCCAATTGTTGGGTCTTCTGCCGTACAACCTTTAATTGGCACCCAATAACTTCTTCTTATTCAAATTGAAAATAAATTACAAGGTCAATGTTTATCAACGTTTGAACAAGCTTTTGATGGGTTCAAAATGCATGTTTTGCAGATTCCTCAATGTGAGTGGAAAAAGTGCTACGAAAAATGTTTTAAGCGCATGCAAACGTGCATTGATCTCCATGGAGAATATTTAAAAAAACAATAATCCCATGTACGATGGTTACTTTCTGATTTTTTCTATTCCCAAAATATGAATCTAACCCTCGAATCACATATTTCCTTTTTTTAATAAAGAAAAACTTAACGTATATTAATATAAGTGGTATAAAAAAGTTAAGTGTTTTCTTTATTAAAAAATAGAAAAAATCAAGAACATATGTCCTTTATATATCAATTGCATAAGCTCTTCAATATCTTTAGGAGAAAGAATATTTTGCTATGGCTAACCTACACAAGGATGTCCAGAACATTATTCTTCCTACAGTGTATACAAGTTGAATATATTCCGTCTAACACAAAATTCATATAATGAGAAGTCTAACCTGGCAACAAGTGAGTTTATTAGATTCCAATTCTATGTATGTACTATTATATTCTAAGGTTAGTATGTTTTGATATGAAAGTTCTAGAGCAGGACTGTCAATTTTCTACTACAGAGCGAAAAAAACTTACAAGTTTTTTTGTGCAATTTGTACTCTTTTATAGTTATTATAATTAGCGTCGTTTTGCAAATTTGGTATGTCATTGCTTGGTTTTTAAACCAAATAGAAGAATAGCAACCACTACCATAGATAAGTTTAGTTTATTAATAGGCAAAGAATTGATAAACACTATGTTTGTTTAACTAATTTTTTATGTTAACTCGCTTATTACAGCAATATCAACAATGATTATAAAAAAAAACCGGCAGGTTTTTATATTCAGGTAATAAGGGCTTTAAGTAGAGATATAGTGCAGTCCAGGCTGGTCATGACTTGCATAAACAGACTGGACGCACTGGCGACAACAAGAGAAACACAGCTAGTATGGATACCCAAGGACCAAAAAATTATTGGACACTTGGGGGCCGACTTGCTGGCTAAACAAGGAGCAGCAGGTGAATTCATAGGACCTGAACCCGCTTTCGGTATACACCATGAAACCGGAAAAGAAATAATCCGACGCAAGTTAACAGAGGAGCACAAAAAGGCATGGCAAAACCAAAATGGAATGGGCCACACGAGACTCTTCCTAGATGGTCCGGTACCTGACAACATGCTGAAGCTGTCTAGACTGAGCAGATTGAAACTAAGAAAAATCACAGGACTAGTCACTGGGCACTGTGACCTGAACAAGCACAAACATAGGATGGGTATTGAGAAAAGCCTCCTATACCGTGGGTGTCTGGAAGAAGAGGAAACTCCCCAACACCTACTGTGCACTTGCGAAGCATACAAACAAGAACGCAAGGCGAAACTCGGGAAGCCCATGCTTCCTGTAGAACAGCTAAGGAATATCCCCTGGCGGAAACTCCTGGACTTCTTAGAAGATACGCGAGTTCAAAAGGAGTAAAACAGCCAGAGGCGCAGAAAAGGGCCACGGAGACCGCAGTGCAGGGATGCTAAGCGACACCACCTCGTGAGGATAAAAAAAACCTATTTCATTTCTTTTTGAGGTAGTCTTTATGTTTTTCTTCCACAACTCGACAGCTTTGTTAAAAGGTATGATAACTTTTTTGGATTTCTCTATAAGTTGGTCATTCCAGTTCATTTTGTTTAATGACTAAATATTAACCTCAAATTCACTTTATTTTTGAGATAGTCCTCAGGTTTTTTCTACAAATCGACAGGTTTGCTAAAGAGGTATGTTACCTTTTTTTGATCTCTCAGCAAGATGGACTTTAAATTTGTTTGACAAGGTTATGAATATGGATATTCAACATCTTAACACCTTATCGATTAACTAATGGTTTTTCCAAATTAGTTTGTTGTCTGAAAAGTGCCTAAATATTCAACTCCTATTCAATTTGTTTTTGAGCTAGTCCTCATATTATTCTCACAACTTAACAGCTTTGCCAGAGAGGTATGATAACTTTTTTGGATTTCACTACAAGATGGTCATTCTAGATCAGTTTGTTGTCTAAAAATGTCCAAATATTAATCTCAAATTCAATTTATTTTTCAGATAGTTCTCTTGTTTTTTCCACAACTCGACAGGTTTGCTAGAGAGGTATGTTAGCTTTTTTGGATCTCAACACACTATAGTTTTTCCAGTTTAATTTGTTGCCTACATATTTAGCTCCTTCCGCAGCCTAAAAGCATAATATTTTATTTTTGTCTTTTTCCCGTAAATAATGCCAGTTCCATTTTTGCTAGATTATTAGATGATTGTTGGTTTGCGCAATATTTATTTATTATGTCATCCGATATTTCTGTTATAGTAGTTACCTTTCATTATTGTTTGCTTTGTTTCTCTTCATAAGTTAATCAAAAATACATACCATTATAAATAATATTACTAAAATTTTTATTGAAGAGACCCGGGCGGAGTTCATTTCTTCAAAATGTTCTTCCACTCTGACCCATTTAGCCTATTCTCATGAAGAATCTTCGTTGGGGTTCTTCCGGCGGCCATTATTCAGCTTCTAAGCTCATTTCTTCTTTTTATAAATTAGTATTTCCATTAAATTAATTGATATTTCAATATGTAAAAATAATGTATATATTCTGTCAACATGACATTTTTGAGTAGATTCATCGAGTTTAGGCTATTTAAACTGTACTACATTGAAGTGCGGTTGTTATAGGTTTTAGAAGACTCATTCTATACCAAGAAAAAATCAAGGTTCAATGCTTTTTTCAAAGGAGTTTTTTCGAAGGAACAATTCTATTCGTTAAAGGCGTTGAAGCAATATAAAAACGCATTATATATCAATCGTGGGCATAGTTACCTCAATGATATTGGGCTTTAGTATGACGATTGTCAAAAAAAAATTGCGTTAGATTCGACATATTTTAACAATCGCTCAAAAAAATATTCGTATTGATTGACCGAAAGAAATGCTCAAGAAATCAGTGCAATATTAGTGGGTAAATTTTGAATGGTACACAATCATTTATTTTTCAGAAATTTTCGAAAAACTAAGAGTAACCAAACGCCGAAGACGTGGGCAATGCGAGCTCTGATACATCGGTTCAAACAAGAGACATTTTGAGAACTGAAAAAGTCCAATTAATGAGTCATCTACCTTTCAGCCCTGATGTTACACCCAATAACTTCTATTCATTCAAATCAAAAATAAATTACAAGTTCAACGTTTTTCAACGCCTGAAGAAGCTGTTGATGCGTTCAAAATGCATGTTTTGCAGGTACCTCAATCGTATCGGGAAAAAGTGCCTTGAAAAATGATTTAAACTTGCATTGATCTTCATGGACAATAATTTAAAAAAGACTATTAGATTGTTTTTTTGTTTTCTATTCCTGTAATATAAAGGCAACCATCATACCACATATTCCCTAATACATCAATTTAATAACCTCTTAAATGCCTTCAGGAGAAATAATATAATGCAATGTGTATACAAGTTGGATATATTCCGTCTAACTAAGGATTAAAATAGTGAGAAGCCTATCCTGGTAACAAATGAGTCTATTATATCCCAATTCGGTTAACTCAATAGACTGTGTTTGTATACTTAAAATTAACTCCTGGATAAAAGAAAATGCAACCCGAAAAATAGATTTTTAGGAATATATTGCTCACTTTGAAAGTAAACCATCGAATGTACCGTCCCCTTTTAAGGCTAAGTTTTGAAAGGGGTTTTCTAGAGCTTGCTTTAGCACCACTTGCTTTTATATAAGTTGTAATCGATTATAGTTATTATTTTCAGCGCCATTTTGCATGTTTGCTTTGTCATGTGTTTTTCTTGCTTGGTTTTTAAACCAAATAAAAGACTAACAACCAGTAGCATAGATAAGTTTAGATTATTATATTTAGTGTTAAAAGTTTAAAATACATTTTCCTTCACTAGTTTTATTTAAATACTATATGTACATTTCGAACACGATGTTAGACTGACATAAAAAAATAAACATAAAAGGCAAAAAATATTAGGCGACTTAATTATTATGTTAAATTAAATAAAATAAATCGAAATTTCGGGGTTGGATCAAAAGTTATGGTTTGGGAAAATTACTAATAATAATTTCAAGTAATGGATTTTAGTATTTCCAATATGCTTAAATAATCCTTCCTAAATAAAAAATAACAAAAATAAATATTCAGGCCAATTTTGAACGCAATTTTGGAAAGGCTTGAGTTCACGTTTAGATGATCTTCCACTCTTGCCAAATTAAGTTGAGACTTTTGTCACTGAAGCTCTGTTTAATGATTTTCAACATTTACTTGGCCAAATGTGGCTTTTATATCTCCAAAAGGGGAACTTTATAACTTATCGCGTTGTGTCAAAAAGATTGACATTAACATTCTTTTTTTCTTTTTTTCTAGTGGACTTCTTATTTTTAAATTGCCAAGTTTCTTAATTATATGGGTGTTAGATTCAAAACTTCACTAAGGAATATTGGTTGGTTCACAATTTAAGTTTTGAAAGATTTGATATTTTTGAACATGAATTATTTTCAACCAGCAGCACAGACTTCTTTTAAAATAGTTTCCAAAAATTTTCTGAGAGTGACAACTACTAAAATGTCATGATAACTTGTTAGGAAAACATTAAACTTTAGGGTGTCAAATGTGCAATCAAATTTCCATTAACATAAAAAAAACATTGGTATTCAGGATGTCTTCCTCCTAAAGTGGGATTAGCTAAAGAATTAATGGTATTAATATGTGTAGGGGTTGTGATTAAATGGTACTAAATACCTTAGTACGACACCTCAAGATGTATTAATATGTAGTTGTTAAATATTTTTGTAATAGATTTACTCCTATAAGTTTAGTATTCTAAACTAATATTTACTTTCTAATTTGAAACTGAAATTGTGTACATAACAAATAATTATTTTCATTATTTTTGACCGAGTTCATTTAAATGACTATTATACTGTTTTAATAATTATATAATAAATATTAGCATTATATAGAAATGATTCATTTCCAGTATATAGTGACAGGCATAATAAAAAGTGTTTGATGCAATATCTGTTACACCTTGCACAATATCTACACGTAGAATTCTTCGAGCTTTTTTAGCCATATTTTATGTTGTTTGTAATTATTAACCATTATATAAGCTTAGAGTTTACTAGTGTTTACTCAACAAGAATAAATATAATATGCCTTTATAATTATTAGTTTATATATTTTTATTTTATTTACATGTATAATATTAATAATAATGCAGATTGGTAATCTTCATTTGTATTTCAATTTTATTTATAACTTACGCATGCTTATTTGTTGATTGGTAATATTGAAAATAATAAAATCGCAGGTGAGCCAAATCCAATAACATTTCTTTTTTAATAATAATAATTTAATATTAAACACATACATGCAAACGTTGAAATCTTGAACTAATTTCAACTTTTTCGTTTGCATGAATGTGTTTAATATTTTGTTAATATTCATTAACAATTCATACAAAGCATAATATCATACAAATACAAAGCATAATATATATACATAGAGAAATTAATTACAATTTTTGTTTATATAAAAGTCGCCATTAGTATAATATTTCTAACCCAATTTTTGATACTAATTATCATCCATATATTTCCTTATTTAAATCAATTATCTGAACCTCCAAATATAAACTAATTGTTGTTGTTGTTCGCATTTGAAAATAAAAGTAAACAAAACTTTTTAGGAGTGTCGAGTTTCAGTTATAAAACTTAATATTTATACGAGTATACAAAACAACTTTCAACAATTAACAGCTAATACAATCAAAATAATTGTAGCTAAACTTATTTTTATTTTTAACTTTCAGGTTTTATCCTTTACTTATAATTTGTAAATGTTTTTATTTCAGTGTCTTAATTTCTCTGTATTGCATATGTTTCAGTTATTACTTCTTCTTCATTCAAAGTCGTTTGATATTTTTAAATCATTATAAACTTTATTTTCATTTCTTTGTAATGAGTTTCATTACAGAAAATGAATGTTTCCGATGGTTCCAATTTAATATCTAGAAGAACACTATTACTAAATAGTTGTTATACTTTCTCTCATATCAGGGATTTTAAATTATTTATATTTTATTTCAAAGTTCCCTCGTATATTTTTCCAAGTCAATAGTTATTGTGTCTATGCATATGTCCTTCCATAGTTACTCAAAAATACTTCTATTAGATTAAATTTCACCTTTATGGTGCCCAGGCATTTCTTTTTGGTACAGTTTTTGACTACGTACTAAAGTATTGTGGCCATTATGATGATGTTTGTATAGAGGATGTTTGTATGGATTATTATTCAGTGATTTAAATTTTACATCTAGTATCTTATATACATACTCATTCAATTTCCTGACGTTTCAATACTTCTGATTTGGTACACATGGAAAGGCTTGTGTTCAGAATAATATTATTTTGCACTTTTGCCTATTGCTGCTTCGATGATACTGCTTTCGCATAAGATATCTTTGCTGGAGGTTGTTCTACCATTATCTTACCAAGTTTAGCTTATTTTCCTTCTAGGAGAGGACTTGTATTATGCCACATTTGATAGTTGAAGTTAGAAAGAACCGCTGTATCGAAAATATGTCAAAAATGGACGGTGAATAAAGAGGCGAGTTACAACGACCACAACTTTATCAGATACACGATGAAGAGGTAAAATAAGATACCTAGTGTAGGTAGCACCTGCTAAAATAAGGAAAGGCTTGCTATGTCGAGGCAAAAATGCGATAGAGGTGCAAAATGATGCATTTCATTTTTAGAAGGGATTCCTCTAGGTTTATGACCCAGTGATATCCATGAAAAAGTGATCTGAATAGAGCCACTTACTAATGTTCGGTGATTGATTTGTATCCTAGTCACCACATCAATTACCACACTCCTGCCAAGTCAGCGAATACAGTAAGAAGAAATTTGACAAGATGTAGGAGAAGTGCATAACGGAAAAGAAATGTCTTAAATTAAACATTAGGTAAAATAGAAGCAGTTACAGAAAATAGTTCTGTGACAGATGGCAGCTCTAACAGATAGCAGCCAGAAAGTTAGCAACACGCATGCGCATGTATAGGAGGCAGTTTTTTTGTTTCCACTGATCTAGTAGAAAATTTTGACAGTATTAGTGTAAGGAATCTTAATCCCTAATAATGCTATAAAACTGATTCCAAAAACGACCCGGAGTACATTACGTATCTCTTGAAAGAAAACCTAACAATTAATAAGGGTATTACCTTTTTAATAATTCCCAACAAAAACAAGTCAAGAGAGGTTGCTGGTAGATATTGAGCTGATCGCCTTATTGCAGACAAAAATGTGCCAAAAGTATCAGAGCGGTGAAGTGACTAGAGGACTATTGCAAAGTGTTAATTCAAAGAAGGACTTAGTTACTTTACTCGAAGTAGAAAAGGTTTATTATTAAAACTATTCATCTAGGAATCTGACAAGATGCAGGCAGAAGTGCGTAAAGAAGTGTTTGAAAATGGCCATTAGGTTAGGTGAAGAAGTGAAATGGAAGCAGCTATAGAACATGGTTTTGTGATAAATGCTAACAGATGGGGACAGCTCTAACAGATGCAGCCAAAAGTTAGTTACAACGTGCGCTTGTATATAGTGGGTCGAAGCAGGTAATTTTTTGTGTACTAACCTAATCAAAAATCTTAATAGTAGTTGTGTAATGAATCTTAATTCCTAATAAGGCTGTTAAACGGACCACCAGGAACGACCTATCTTATGAAAACATACCTCACAATTTATAAGAGGTTTAGCTTTTTAATTAGTCCTAACAAGGTCAAGTTAAGAGAGGTTGCTGGTAGATATCGCGCAGATAGTCTAATTAACGGACACAAATATATTAGAGAAGCGCTAAAAGTATCAGAGCGATGAAATGAAAGGGCAGTGGACTATTAGAGAGAGTGTTGATTCAAGGAATGACAGAGAACGAGTTAATGCTTTACTCAATGTAAAAAAAGTCTTATTATTGAAACTATTTATCTAGGCATCTTTTAGAAATAAAGCTGATCTGAAGAACATATTTAACGCAATACCATGATATGTGATTATGCAAGCTCTGTTAAGGAGAGAACAATGCCTACTCTCAATGTACTGGATTCTCCTATAAAGGGGAATCCTGGAATATGATAGTGCACTAAAACTCTAAACGTGTTAAGATTTGCTCTATCAGATAGTGTTGACCTGATAAAATTAGCTAACGATATCCTAATCATCATCAATAAAAGGGAGTATGATAAAGTCAGAAACTCAGCTCAGTAAGTTGCGAGGTATCTTGCCACCATAGTCACCAAAGTGGTACATATATGAAATAGTCTTTGTTGACCTGAAAAAGACGGTATAAGAAACTTATAAAGGTAGTCGCCCAGACAGACACAATGGTTAATAGGCGTTGAGAATAAATTGGATTTCTTGGAGAAGCCTTATGTGGCTTGTGCACAGAGCTACAAAATAGTAGAACGTTGATATATTTAGTGAGAAGGCCCAAATATTGTAGTTGGAAGAGATCTGATCAGATGATGATGCTGATCTATCTAATAATGCTAGGATATTGGTACGTGATAGTGAATAAGTGGTCTATACATAGGCTATTTGACTAAGAAAGGAAGAGAAATTGAAGCGGTTACTGGACACGGTTGAATTTGAAAGTAGGAACCACATTTTATGTATGTGTTTTAAATAATTTGTTTTTATATGTATTATTTTAAGAAAGAAGATGTAAATAAATGTAGAAATAAAAATGGTTAATAGCACTCTATAAAGTGTTTATGCTAGTATAGGGTAGGGTGAAGTCAGTAATTGTGGCATTAAGTTAAGAGTCCGGCACCGTTAAGGACAATAACCAGCAAAGAGTAAATTGTTCATCACCGAAGAGATCCAGACTGCAGTCTGGGCTTTCTATAGACGTAAAGTATCTTAATTAATAATGAAGCCGTTAAGCTGACTGTTCCTAGCGGTAACGATCCAACGAGAGGCACGTTATACGTGCATGAACATGAACACATGTCTGATGATAAACACTGATATTTTAGAATCGGATTAGGTATCATTTCCAAGAAAAGAGAATAGGAAATCAAAAAAAGTTTGACTAGTTGGCGGTGAGAAAAATATGCTGAAAGACATAAGTATAAAATTAGGAAGTAATTGTCTACGATCGGTTCTCTACACTAAATAAATAGACTATGGTGGTGGAATGCTGGAGCTTGGAGGTATTGTCAGGCTGATAGCTAAGAAGGTATTTAATGTGATTCTATGTTATGTGATCATGGAGACCCTGTTAAAATGAGAACTGTACTTCTTACAATTGTTACAAGCTACCTGGAAAATAGAACCCTGCATTGCGATTGTGATTCATATAGTTAGAAGCAGGCAGTGTTTTACCAAAGGATTAATTGTAGCTTTAGAACATAGTACAAGATGTCTAGCTATTACTATTAATCATCTGCCTGATTAAGGAAGTTTCGGCAATAAATTAGTGAAATTATAAACCTAGTGTTTTATTTACCTTATATACTATGGAATTTCACCAAGTATCGACCTCGTCAATTCAAAATCATTATAGGACGTCGAAATGGTAAAATTAGTATATGACCTCATTATCATCGCCACAAAAAGCAAGATTAAGTACGTCAGTAATTTTTAAGTTGATTTTTTTGTAGATAGTAAACACAATGAAAATCTTCAACTTAAAAATTATTGACGTTCTTATTCTCCCTATGTATGGCATTATGATGGGATCAACTACTAATATTAACAGTTCGACTTCCTATGATAGTAATAGCCTTAAGACGTCTCGTGCTATGTTCTAAAGCAACAAACCTACAACCAATCCTTTGGTACAACCCTGACAGCTTATCTCTTTATTAGTCACCATCGCATTGCAGGGCTCTATTTTCTAGGTAGCTTCTTACAATTTTAAGGGGTACAGTTCTATTTATAACAGGGTCTTCATGTACACGCACCAGAGTATCGCATTAAATTCCTTCTTAGCGGCCGGCCAGACAGTGCCTTAAGTAAGTTAGGTAGTATTACTTAGTGTAGAGCACCAAACGTAGTTTATCACTTCATAATTTCATTATTTAGATAACAAAACTGTTAGATTCTCAAATTGGTTTTATTATAAAACACTACCTATGTTTCGCCACACTGTGGCTTCCTCAGGTAAAGAACATTTTCCAACCAATTTGAAAATGTTCAACACTTAAGTGCCTCAACAAGCAATCATAATTTCATACTTTTCTCTGAGAGACCAATACCCTCTATTATAATTTCCTCACCACCAACTAGTTAAACTCAGTCCTAGACACCAGCATTCTATCTTCATTTCCTCTTCCCGTTTCTTAGGAATACTAACTCGCTTATAAATTATCAGCTTTGTGCTTATCTTCAAAAAGATGTTCATAAAATACGTGAAGCACTTCGGGTCCTTGCCGCTAGAAACGGTCAACTTAACGTTTTCATTAATAATCCAGATAAATTAGATCTATAGAAAGTGCACACTGCAGTCTGGATTTCTTCAGTGGTGATAAATTTTTCTTCGCTGGTTATTGTTCTTAATGGTCCCAGATTCTCAACTCAATGCCACAACTACTCACTTCATCGTGCCATATACTAACACAAATACTTTGGAGAAGGTTGCTCCTAACTTTTAGACACTATTTTTATTTCTTTATTTACATCTTTGGTGTTCTTTAAAAAAATACATATAAAAACAAATTAATTAAAAACCATAAGTAAGGTTTTATTCATATCTGTGCAATTCAACAACTGTTTTCATTTCTCTTCTTAAATAGCCATTATATTGACCACTTCTTCACTGTCACAATCAGATCATCATATTTCTTTCATTCATCTGGCCACATATCTTCTAATTGTATTCACTTGGGCCTTTCCACTGAAATATATCTGATGAAGGTTTAAATTAAATTACAATTGGTTTGTTTTACAATTTTTCTTAATTTGCTCGACTAGTTTTTCTTTTTAACGCATTATAAAGAATGAGTTACAAAAGAAACTGATAACAACCAACAATCAAGTGTAATTTAATTTAAAACTTCATCAGTAATAGTTTAAAATGTTTCATCAAGTGATAAATAATTCAAGAAATTAATCACCATTTTACTAATTTATGGCTCTGTGTGTAAGCCATATGAAGCTTCTCCAAGAAATCAAGTGCTTTGTTCGCAGCGTCCCCCACGTTAATATCAACAGTATATGCCTTTTAGAGTACGAATTCTTTAGATAGATTTTTACGCCCTTTTCTTAGTCATTCAGGCCGCCAATGATTATTTTGTATGCACTTTTTTGATGATTATGGTGGCAAGATAACTCGACACTTGTCGAGCTGAGTCTCTCACTGACATTGTCGATCTTTCTTTTATTAAGGTGATAAATAGGATCGTTAGCTAATCGTATCCGATCAACACTATTTAACAGTGCTAATGTAAAGACGTTCGGATTCAAATACTATGTTCCAGTGCTTCTTTCATCATGAATCACTATCGAATTTGAGGATATATTTTAACAGATAGCTCCCTAACATTCATAATAGGTATTGTTATCTTTGTAAGAGAGCTTGCATAATCACATACCATGGCATCGCGTTAAATATATTATTTTCGTCGCGTCCAGCTTTATTTCCAAAAGATGCCTTCTAGCTCCTAAAGTCTTCCCTATAATAGTCTCCATAATAAGATTTTATTACTTCGAGTAGCGCATTAACCATTAATCTGTCCTTCCCTGAATCTACACCTTCTCTGATTGCCCTCGGGCCTTGCTGCGTACTCGTGGTGCAAATTGTTGACGATAAATTAGGCAATCTGAGTAATATCCACCAGGTTCATGAATTGATCTTCTTGTGGATAAGTACTGATTGTAAAAAAAAAACAGGAATGTGTTCATAAGATATGCCAAGTAAAACGGGTCGTTCCGGGCGATCTGATCGAAGGATCAAGTTACCTTACACCTGGGCAGGTATAGCTATAGCCAGGACTTCTTTGGGGGTGAACAATTTTTCGCTAGCTACTGCTCCTAACGAAACTGATAAAATTTTCAACTAGGTATATTAGGGTTGAATATTTTCATTGTATTTACTATCTACAAGAAATCTTGATTCAGTTGATTTTGATTAGATAACTTTATTCAAATTAATGTAATGTTAATCCATTTATTTCGGGTACGTGTACTTTTCAAAGCTGATTGGTTTCTAACAATGGAGAACAATGACCGACAGAGAAAAAGTATAAATCCTCATGATTATTGGGTATGTTGATAAGAAACGCATACCATTAGAAGTATGCTATTTTTTAGTGATGCACATCCAAATCGTAATCGCATTTGTCAGTCTACAGTATCAAAGACATTGAAAAGATATATTGAAGCTAGATCAGTTCAAAGCTCAAGTACGCCAATAAATGTTAAAATGTTGCATCTAACGGAACAACCTAAAACATCTTTGATATAACTGGTCCGGACAAATGACATGTTGTTAACGTTCGTTAATAAGAACTAAAGAATACGTTTTACCCTTATACGATTATTATTTTTGATAATTATGATGGACTCTATTGAACACAATTTCGGAGACTTCATTGTATTTTCAGATGAAGATACTTTCTGATTAAATGGCAATGTCAATAGCCACAGTTCTAGGTATTGGTCGGATATCTAAACAGCTAATGAATGATGTGGCATTACTGGAAGACAAATCATAAGTACATTATTCGTAGGAGGAAATATTACAGCAGCGGTATGTCTCCATGGAGGCAGATGAACGTCCTACTGAGCAGGATTCAGATATCGGTGGTTTGGGTGAATATATTTAGGAGTTGATAGAAGTAGTAGTGCTTCCCATGACACATAAAGAGAAATTCTTTAATCTTTGGATAAATCCACCTAAAGGCGTATTATTATATGGTCCACCAGGAACAGGAAAAACCCTTTTAGCTCATGCATGCGCGGCTCAAAGAAAATACACCTTCTTTAAGTTAGCTGGTCCACAACTAGAACAGATGTTCATCGATGATGGAGCAAAACTAGTAAGAGATGCTTTTGCACTAGCAAAAGAAAAATCACCAGCTATAATATGCATCGATGAGCTGGATGCAATTGGTATTAAACATTTTGATTCAGAAAAGGCTGGAGACAGAGAGGTGCAAAGAACCATGTTGGAACTTCTAAATCAACTGGATGGATTCGGTTCAACAGTTGATATTATAGTTATTGCAGCTACTAATAGAGAGGACATTCTAGATCCTGCATTGTTACGTTCATGTCGTTTGGATCGTAAAAATGAGTTCACAGTCAAGGGAATTTGGAAGATCAACAGATAATTTTAACGGTGCTCAACGTAAAGCTGTTTGGTGTGGGCACCAAGACTACATGGCAGTCCAGGCCAACAAAAAAGCAAACCTCAATTACTATGCTTAAGCCGTTTGTATAAAGCTTATAGTGTTTTAAATTTACTTTGAAACTTAATTTAATAAATAAATTGCGTATTATTTTTTTGAAGTAATATTACAAAGGGGAGCAATTAAATGGTTGGCTTGATCCCCAGCCTGACACCTTTGGGCTTTTTCTTATGGGAAATCTAAAAAATCTTGTATCAGCCAATACGCCTAATAATTTGGAAGATTTTGAAACCTTGTACACGCGTTTAAGTTTTTGCCGTTTAAGAGAACTGGATACAAAATTCGACTGAAACTTTTAATAAGCGTATTATTTACAGCCATGAAGTAATGGAACATAAGAACGAACAATCAATTTACTATTTTTTGTAGATAGTAAACTAAATGAAAAATTTCTATCATAAATGCAGTTTCCTATGAGAAATCATAAATATTTTTTTTGCAAAAAATGATAAAAGGCGTTAATAGCTCTACAAAAGTGGCAAAATAAAGAAAATAGATTATTATTTCATAATGTTTCAACAAGTTATAAGTGAGAAAATTATTTAAGAAAAAAACAATTGAATTTCATTTAAAAAATTATATTTTTATCTCCTTGGCTGAAGCGCTTATAGTTCATAATAAAAAAAGTATGCCTAGCAATATTTTTGGACAAAGATTTCCATACTTATATGGTATATTTTTATTGATCAATGTTTATGTTGCTGATTTGCTGAAAATGAATTTTTTGATAATTAGAAAAAATACGAAAAAAAATCGTAAATCTACAGCAAATGAGTTTTATTAATACTACAAAACAATTTTTAGTTAATTTTCTACAACGTAAAGGACTTTATTACATTTTTATTATGAATTTTTTTGAATTGGATTTAGAGGTGAATACTTTGAGCGATATTTTCTCAGTAATTAGTGTGAATCATTAATCTTTTTATTGATTTGACTTACATATGTACTTAAATATATATATATATATATATATATGCCAAAATAATAATAAGAGTTGTTTACTGTTCACACTAATTGCTGAGTATTTATCTTTAAAAGTGTTTTTTTGTCAAAATCCATACATTTTGGAAATTATATATTCTACATAATTTATGGCAGACATATTTACGATAATTTGTATATATATATATATATATATATATATATATATATATATATATATAACCTTTTCTTGAATAAATAATGTAAATATTTTAAAACGATATGTTAATACCAACTTGTAAGGTTTTTGTTCAAAAAAAATCGATAGATACTTATATCGATATAAGCATGATAATTATCTTTTATTTTAAAAATCACATTCGATATTTTTAAAGCTTTTATTTTATTTTTTTAAATAGATTATATCAATAATAATACAGTTATTTCACACCAATTATTAAATAAACAAATTGTTCCATTCAATCGACCATCACAATACCGTTATTGTTAAATACATTTCTATTTGCTCATTTTTTACCTGCGCGTACTTGAAACTCAATTATGTACCGAATCATTGTGCCAATTTCCGTAAACTGTCGAATTATAACATTTGAATGCAAACATTTCTCGGTGATACATATTTTTTTTTTTTCATTATAGCGGACCATCGCTCACGCAATTGAGCAGAACTATGAAAACGGCGCGATTTTCAGCGATTGTTCTCCTACCAAGGTTTGTTTACAAGGATAAGGTTTTTTCACCTGATAATCCAAACGCATATAAACGCGGCCGCAGTGCGCCTCTACCGCTCAGTCGGTTACATCACGCCGGGCTTTCTCCAAGAAAAGAGATTTGTAGAAAGTGACTTAAGTCTGGTGTTTGTTCAACTGGGTTAAGTCGAGTTCCATAACACCACCCGAAGATGTCTCTAATAGAGGATTACGCAAATAAAAATAAGGTATTTGATCACAATTTGTTTCTTAATTTAAAAAAAATAGGTAAATTGCAATAAATAAATAAATATTAATGTAAAACGTACAATTAATTAATTGCAATAATCAAATTAATTAATCAATGTTTCTTTTTAATAGAATGGTTACGAAATAAAAAAAATATATAATCCTTGCTACTTTCATTGTTATATCATATTTGCATTTTAATGTTTTTGTAAATAATAACAAACCTTCATTTTAATGGAAAATTTTAAATAACCAAATGACATTGCTGAATTCTATTAAATCATTTTATTATATAAATCTTAGTTTGATCGGTTTCTTTTTTCCTGTTATCACTTTTTGAAACCGAATGTTGCTTACTTTGGGAAGTGCATTACCTTCAAAGAAGTCGAAATCAACCGGGTGAAGATGGTGGGCCAATTCCGTTGAATTGAAGTTTTTATGTAATTTGGGTATGTTCCAATTTTAAATATTTAATTTTATTAATATTTGATTTATGATGTTTGTTAATGTGGGAGTCAATTTGGTACTATTTTCTTTCAAGATTTTGTTTGTGACTTTGTGTTGTTTTTGAGAATTTTTATAATTGTTTTGATTTCATTTTCAGTTGTTGGATTAGATGTCGTAATGATTTCTATTGTTTCGTCTGTATTTGTGGTCGTTGTTACATTTGTTAATTCGGGGATTTTTTTGATTTTTCTTTTTCTGTTAGTTTTTGGCCCATTTGAGCGAAGTATGTATTTATTTCGTTTGCTATTTCTTCATATTCTTTAATTGTTGTTCCATCTTCTTTAATAATTTCTTTTATGTTCGATTAGTATTGTTTAATTATTTGGTTCCATATTTTTGTATTTTTGTTAAACAGTTTTGTATAATATATAGATTTGGCTTGTTTAATTTTTTCGTTCGTTAATCTCATTTGTTTATTCCAGTTTTCTTTTATAATAAAGTTGTTTGGTTGCAAATGGTACTTCTTTGATAGTTTATTTTTTTTGACTACATATTTTATTACTTCTTCATTTATCCAAGGATTTTTTCTTGATCTTTTGATTCTTTTTACTGTGGTGTTGTTATTTTTAATATTTAGTAGATAGTATTTTTGAAAGTGCTTCCAAGTTATTTTCTATGGTTTTTATTAATCTGTTCGTGATATATTTTTGTAATTATATTCATATTTTGTTTTTTTGTTCTATTTTTGTACGTGTATTACCAATGCTCATTTATCCTCAAGCGATTTTTGATTTCCTTTTTGATTCAAATTGATTCAATGTGAGATTTTTGAGATTAATCGGAATTTTGTTGTAAATTTTATAAATATTATATGTGAAGGATCTTTCAAATAATGCAGTTCGGTGAGAAGGCGGTGAGATAATTCCTCTAAATCTCACATTAATATTATGTACATCAGAGCGAAAAAATATTCTGTTGTATGGATACGGAGAAGTGCTCTATTGAATGATTTTATAATAAAGTGTATAACAGTGTAAAATATGACGATTCGACATATTCAGCCAGTTTAACTCTGTTAATTTATTGGAAATATGTTTATATTTCCGAATTCTAAATATTAGACGCATACAAGAATTTTGGACTCTCTGAATACGTTTTTTTTTGTTGTTTGGTCCAAGCAAGAATTATAAACAACATCCGCAAAATTATAATGGCTCAAAACTAGAGTATCACAAAGCTTACGTTTCGTTTTGATAGTTAAATCATATCTACTGGAATAAATCATTTTTAAGCTCTGAAAAGATCAAGAAATGCATTTACTAATGTGCATTTTGAAACTCAAGTTTAATTTTCAAGTCTAAATTGGAGACTAAATCAACAAATGGCAGGACAGTGTCATCAATTTTTATTTTAAGTTGTGCTTTTACTGAACCGCGTAAGCTACGAGGTCCAAATACTATTGCTGAAGATTTACTTGAATTAATTAAGAGAGATATTCTAACAGTTTTGATAAATCCGACGAAATATAGCTACCAGCCAATACTGTACCTTTTGAATTAAAAGTATATAAGATTTGTGTGTCGGCATAATATAAGTTTGCAGTGCAGTGATCCAAGATATTTGTAAGCGAAGAAGTAAATAGAAAAAATTATCGGTCCCAATATTGATCCCTGTGGTACACCTATACGATTAACTTTCTATATGTCCTCCTTTTAGACCACACTGTCTTGCCAATGACGCTATACTTTTCTAGCCATTAATATATTGGCTTTAATATCTTCAGAATTTAGTTCAACTTTGTTCTTTCTTTTCCTTTTTAGGAGAGAATTTTTCTCTCTATCCAAAAAATATGTAAAAAGGTGGTGCAGGTTTATAGCATGTTTCGTAGGTACATACCATAAGACCAACCGTTTATATAATTTCGCAACAAAAATGGCGTCAACATATTTCTTTTAGTTAACAGAGCTTAAGTTACCTTTAAAACAGAAAATGCAACAGTAAAACCAAAACAAAGGCGGAACTTTAAAATTAATCGATTATTTAATCGAAAAAGATAAACTAAAACAATGCCAAAAATATATTTATTCAAAAATTACCCTCGATAACAGACGGATCCAATGTTCAACTACAAATAATGTTATTGTGTTACTCTATCTAATCGGTTTTAGGCTAATTTGCATGCATTGTTTCGATTTTTTAGATATTTACCAAATGGATTTTACAATTTTCGTCATTTTTTATTAGTTTGGTTCCTCTAATTGTTCTCATTCTTCTTACTTGCCTTAATGAGCTACATTCACAGACGAATTCAGAATATTTGATGCAGATTATTCCGAAATACTGCCAAAAGATTGAATAGATTTGGAGAGTCCAGAAATTAAGTGGGTGATCGATTAACAACATAATCTGTTACGAATAGAAATATATAAGTCCTTTACGTTGTAGAAAACTAACTAATAAATAGAAAAAGCACGAAAATATTTCTTAAATCTACAATGTAGATTTACGAAAATACAAGACTATTTTCGCTATCCGAATTGTTCGTTAAACGATCATCGATTTACCATAGATTTTTTTGTGAAATCGATTTATTCGTTCTGGAGACATTAAAAATTAAATTATAAAAAGGATGTATAAATTCTTAGTAAGTTTTTTTTTAAATATTTTGCATATTAATCAATCCTTTCCATTTTTGGTTATGAGGCGTTAAAGAACATGTCCCAAGCCGATTGCTTTTCTCTGTTTTTCAGGATTTTCCTGAAGTGATTAATAGTATTGTCGTTTGGTTTAGTTTATTTGCTTTAAAAGTCTTACTAAAATATGATATAAAATAAAATACACTCACAATAACTTTAAAATTTAAATCACAACAAATCGTCCACTCAACGTATTATTCCCTGTAGCTGACGATGCATATCAGCAGGTGATTCTTGTCATCAGCTTGGTTTGGGTGCCATTCTAAGACCATTGCTCTGACATCCTCCCACTTCTTCAAAAGATCTTTAATGACAGATGTCGGCATTGGTCCTCTTTCGAATTCCACTTGTTCATTTCGATGTGTTTCTTGATGTTCTTCATTTAATATTTATTGGAGTTCTTCTGTCGTCAGTTCATTTTTATGTTCCTTTATGAGCTCTTCTATGTCATCCTCATTCACCTCCAATTCCAGATCTCTAGCAGTAAAATTTCATCCATAATTTCAGGGATGTCCCCTAATCACCTCCGTCTCCTTGAACGAAGGATGGATACAGTACAGCAGAAATCAACTGTCGCTGCGTGACATCGTAATACGCCTTTTGATTGATACGAATAGCTTCAAGCAAATTTCTTTCCAAAACATTTTTAAATTAATTTTTGAGGATAATTGGCATGCTTCAAAACACCGACGAAAGAACGCGCGAGTGTACAACTTCTTAAAACCCGCAATAACCTCCTGATCCATCGGCTGAATCAACGAAGTCGTATTCGAAGATAGAAACTGAACTATCAGTCAGGGAAAGTCTATCAGCAAATTATCTTCAAGGTCCTTTTGTGTCCAATAGCAGCATTACTTTCAATAGAAAGTCATTGGTATCAAGGTGGATCTTCATGGTCGAGGCGCAAACTTCAAACAGCCATTCTTTGAAAAGAGCCTGTGTAACCCATGCCCTCTTATTCGATTCGATTTCCACATTATTGGCAGTTTTCTCTTGATTATGGATTTGTTTGAATGCTCCATGATTCTCAGAGTGGTTAACGAGAAGTGGTAACATATGGGGCAAAAGTCCCGCTACCATTTTAATTGCGCGCCATCTTGGTTCTAGCTCAGTTTCGCTTTAACCATTGTGTTGTGTAGACGTCCAAATTTTATTATGGTTAAATATACGCCACAAGAACGAGCAGAAATAGTGACGATATTTATTGAAAATAATCGTTCCATTATTGCCACTCCGCGGAAATTGCGTCAAAAATATCCTAATCGTTCAGTGCCTCACAAAACCACAATTTATCGTTTATATGCGCCTCGTTCTGGAAGACAACGGACGTCTCTCAACGCTGAAATTGTGTCTCTGGTATGCGATAGTGTTACAGAGTCTCCAGAAACATCAATTCGGAGACGTGGTTCCCAGTTACACATTTCTGCACGCAGTTTAAGGAGAATTTTGAAAACTGATTTGAAAATGTTCCCGTACAAAATTCAATTAGCCCAAACATTGCTACCGGGAGATCATGATCAAAGAGTTTAGTACAGTAATGCAATCCTAAGGCTGTCTGGTGAAATTGAAGATTTTTCGTCTAAATTGATAATGAGCAATGAAGCCCATTTTCTTCTCAGTGGCCACGTCAATAAACAGAACAGTCGGTTTTGGGGAACACACAATCGTCAATTAATTCATGAAACATCATTGCATCCACTAAAAACAACTGTATGATGTGGTATTCATGCTGGAAACATCATTGGACCCTATTTTTTGAAAATGACCAATGTGCTGTAGTTACTGTTAATGCTTAATGGTACCAAGACATTATTCGAAATTTTCTGGTGCCTGAAATGGAAAAGCAAGGACTAGAGGACATGTGGTTTCAGCAAGATGGGCCACTGCACACACAGCTCGTTCAAAAATTCAATTATTGAATGACGTTTTTCCACGAAGACTAATTTCGCGAGGTGGTGATTTAGCATGGCCAGCCAGATCTCCGGATTTAACAGCAGCAGACTTTTTCTTATGGTTTTTTTAATCAAAAGTTTATGTGAATAGGCCTCAAACGATTCAACATCTTAAACACAATGTCCGTCACGAAATTGAAGAAATTCAGCCCGATATGTTGAAGGATGTCATGCTAAACCGAGTCGTGCCTCACTGCTACTTGATATGGTTCACGTTAGCACCGCACGTGTGTTATAACCACATTATGCTCCAAAAGTCGAGAAGTGTTCGTTAGAATTCATTTTAGTTCGTTATCCCAATATGTGTTCGTTGTTCTAACACAAAAATCTTTTGTCAAAGTGTTTTGTTGTCCGATTTGTTCGAACTGTTCGTTAACCGATCAGCCAAGGTATTTAAAATGCTGCAAATATTAGAACATTAGAAATCTGTCGTGAAACATTTTTGTTTAAAACATTCACGTGATTAACAATGTATCTAAAACCAAAATAAATTTTTACGGAGAGATCGCTTTTGTTCATGGTTACAGTTCTGAATAAAACCGAATAGTTCTGAAAAGAACCGATTTGCAATATTTCGACCAAGTCGCGTCGGCATTCTTCAGACAGTGGGCGTTGGAAATTTGTGGTTGACGAGAAGAGAGGAAATCTATCATGAACTTCCTTATAATAGGATAGTATCGGACTCCTTCTGGCTAAAATTACTACTCCGCGATCGCCGGTGTGACTAGAGGATCCCGGTCGTCTTGTGTGGCGTTCTACTCAAAAGGAGCAGCATCACCGATTGGTTACGGTGTCTCTAGTTTTGTAAGGCTAATTCAAAACCAATAAGAATCATACGTGGTCTTCGATGTTTGCTGTTAGATATGATACGATATCATGGAAATGTTATTCTAGGGAGAATATTGCCATCTATTTTATTGTAAAAGCTGTGTTTGGGTCTACAGTAGCCTCAAATGTAGGTGAGCAGCGGCCTTATCATGATAGTGAACAGCCTTAATCTATTTTTCACAAAGAGTTGATCTCGTTTTGATGACTGGCCACAACTTGACCAATGAAACTTTGGTCTTTTGTATCTGATAACCGATTGTCTTCGACCAGAAGAGGTGCTGGTCAAAGACTATGGTGAGATATTTAATCTCATCTTTCATCGGGAAAAAGAGAGTTGGGCGGATTGATTTTTCGATTTTGGAGGTACGGTCTTCTGAAATGTATGAAAACACTCTAATCAGCATTAACCTCAAGTCGCCATTGGGTCGCCCACTTCTCGTAGGTATCGAGAGCAGCTTGGAGAGTTTCCTTTAGATGAAGTGTGACGCCTTCAGAATGTCGCTCGTGTAGATGTTGTACAGTGTTGGGGACAGAACACCTGCACAGATCTTAAGCTTGTTTGATATCATGTTGTTTATTTTGCAATATAACTTTCTGTCACGAAAATCGTGCATGACTCTGATTAGATAGTCGGGGGAATTAAGGTGGATAATTTTATAAATGCATCCATCGTGCAAAACCTTGTCGATCGCTTTTGAGGTATCGAGGAAAGCTGCGACAGTATTGCGTTTTATCAAAAAGCTACCCGAGATAAAATTGATAGCTGGTGGTTTGTGGATATGCTGATTAGGAAAATGGCTAGCGAAACAATAATGCTTTGTAGTTTTCCAAGAAAAACGAAATACGACTCAGATTTTTTTTGATCAGTTTGTCCATCACACTGATCAAACTAATGGTAGAATAGATTAATTACTTTCCTTGAGAATGCTGATCACGGCTGCTAGCATCAATGCTGGGGGAAGTGGGAAAACATATCATGCACATTGCGACGTTCGCAATGTTCAGGAGCACGAATCTACTCTTACAAACGAGTTTTAAAATCATCGCTATAGAGATACCATTAATACTCGGAGCTTTTCAGATTTTGAGATGCCTTATGAGCTCGTTTCGCTTTTCGGAAGAGGCCGGTTGAAAGGTCCTCCAATTGTTGGAATTTACTAGTTAATTCGCGACAGCTTCTGTTATCGCTGGGGTTGAAGATAAATTGGCACTTTCGAGCATCCGAGAACACCTCAGATTTGTCAGGTTCGATGTGAACGTGGTCATTAACACCTAATAACGTTCTTACGATTTTGACGTTTGAGAGTCCGAGATAACTTTCAAATAGAGATTGGTTGTTCATTCATCGACTCTAAAGGACTTTCCCAATTTTCTTTAATGTTCGCATATTTGAGCGCGAATCTGTTGTATTCCGTACGAATAATCTTTTTCTCTGTTATTAGACTTTAGCTCGAGTGGAATGGCTAGGAGATCTACCTGTGCGGTGATTCTTCTAGTCGTGGACTCGTTAATAGTAGATATCTGATGATGTCTGCTTTATATCTGATGATCTAATGATTGGAGATGAATAGCTTAACCTTTCGCACGTTTTTAGCCAATTTTTGGACTTTATCTCTCTCAAAGGTCTATTTGTACCAAACGCAAGATCAGTTTGCCCATCACACTTATTAATCCAATGAGACGGAAGCTAGATGTGAGAAGAGATGATTTAACTCCCTTTAGAATGCTGATCACGGCGGCTAGCTTCCATTCCATGCGAATTGCGACGTTCGCGATTTTAAGGAGTGCGCTCAGGATCTGGCCTTTTGTATCTGATAAGAAATTGTCTTTGATGAGAAGAGGTATCAATAACAGCTTGGAGAGTTTTCTTTAAATGAACTGCAGTCTTTTCTACTAATAAGTAATAAGTAATAAGAACTGTGACGCCTGTGTATTGGGCGATTATTACCTGAGCCAGGTTATGAAAGTCGCTTGTGTAGATGTTGTATAGTATCAGGGACAGAGCAGAGTCCTATGGAACATGTATTTTATTTTTCAATGGAACTTTCTGACACGAAGAAAGTCGTGCATGATTCGGATTAGATAGTCGGGGAAATTAAGGTGGATAATTTTATAAATGAATCCATCGTGTTAAACGCTGTCCACCGCTTTCAAGATATTGAGGAGTCGTCCGAAATAAATTTAGTCACCCTGGATGGGTGGTGGTTTATGAACAAGTCGGCCTAGAAAACGGCTTGCGAATCGAGAATTATTTTGTAGTCTTCAAGGAAAACCGAAATAGGAATCAGTAGAATTTTTTCGATCAATTTGCACACACTGATCAAGCTAATGAGACGATAGCTTGATGGGAGGAGAGTTGATTTACCTTCTTAAGGATGCTGACCACGACTGCAGGCGTCTACGCCATTGGAAAACATACCATACGCATTACGATGTTTAGGAACGCGCATCTACCCTTGCGGGAGAGTTCTTTTATCCATCTCCGTAGAGATAACATTGATACCCGGAGCTTTTCGGATTTTGAGATGCTTTATGAGGTTGTTTCGTAATATCCGGTTGTTGGAATTTAATTCGAATTGGTAATTCGAAACGGTTTCTGTTAATTCTGAGTTAAAATCGAAGTTATCGCTAGGGTTGCGGGTAAATTGTTACTCAAAAGTGTCCGCGAATATCTTAGCTTTGTTAGGTTCACTGTAATCGTGGCCATTCGCAACTTATGACGCTTGTTTCCAAATGATTGTTCTTTATTTTTTTCATATCGTCTCAGACTTTGAGCGCGAGTCTGTTGTATTTTGTATAAAGGATCTTTTTCTCTTTTATCAGAGACTGTAGCTCTGGTGAAATGATCAGGGGATTTACCTGAGCAAATATTCTACTGTTCATGGACTCGTTACCAGCAGATAGTATAGCTGATGAGAGCTTGTCGACGTCTGCCTCAAGGCCTGCTCTGATCTGATGATCTGAAATGAAGACTTCAGCTCTGGTGAAATGATCAGGGGATCTATCTGTACAAATATTGTACTTTTCGTAGACTCGTTAACAGCAGGTAGTATAGCTGATGATCTAAGATAAAGAGCTCAATCTTTCGCTTAATTTTTTAGCCAATTTACCTCTTTCAAAGGTCTTTTGTGCCAAACGCAAGATCCACTGGGTTTTGATCGGAGGACATGTCATTGGTAGTCCAGTAGTATGTCGTTGAGAGAACATCAATGTCAATCACGTCAGGTCTGCAGTGAGCGATCCAGGGGTAAAGCATGGGATTTATTTATTTATCTATTTATAAACTTTACAAGATCTATTAAAAAATAAATATAAAGATGCATACATAAAATAGAAATCACTTCAAAATTTGGTACATGGATCTTGAAGGCGCAGTTCACGGTTTCATGTGGTCTTCCACTCGACCCATTACTCTTGGATATCAGGCGATTGTAGCCACTAGGGCAATATTTTGACCATTTCCAGTATATGTAGCTTCAATTTTTGAAAACCTAACTTCATGTGCTTATGTCAGTATGAAATTAATATAATAACTCATAGGTTTCATAGTTCTGATATCGTATTTCGTGTTGATTAGAAAAGTGATTTTTCATTTTTGTTTGAGTTTATTGCATTTAGGTCAACAGCTATGATCGTGGGTTAGTTGTCGGTAAATATCACCCATGATATTGAGGCAACAAGAATCCTCCTCCTCCATCTGGAATGTTTGATTTCTATTTCTGTTTCTTCTATCACCTTTTTCGGAGAGATTTTTTTGGCTGTTAATGTCAGCATAATAGATATATTGAACCACTGCAGAATGCTTTCTTCTTCTCTTTTTTATTATTGATGTCTAATACAGAACCTTCAATAACTAGAGTAGAAGCCGAAAAGTTTTCATTAAAACCGTGTTTATTGCATTGCTAAAATCCACCAGATTATTAACCAATCAAAGCAATAATAATAAAAACTGATTTTGTTTATGCGATTCCCAAGAGTTATTAATTATGTTTTCTGGATTTCTTAGACATTGGGTTGGGTTCAGACATACAGGGAATACTCATATTTGATTAGGTCCGTAAAATTATTTCATTCCATCTAAGATAAGATTGTTAAGATATTTCAAAGTCTATTTCTATGAATTTAGAAGCTTTTTTGGCCTTTTTTAATATGATAAATATTTCAGTACTTTTTCTCCACTCAAAAAATTTTCAAAACGATATGTAGATGATAAGTTCTTCTTGATTTTATTGGTTCTTAATAATATGGTGCTTATCAATAATAAAAATCATTAATTGAATTAACAACATTAGCTTTTTCTAGAGACTAGGACTTTTATCATCAGTTAGAAAATTAACATATTTTTTAAAATTAAATTCATTTCCTGACTGCTTTCAATTATTAGTATTATACATTTGTACACCTAGTTGTTGTCAAGGTTAAACAAAAATATTACATTTTTAATACCTAACCTAGTAACCAGAATGTTAATCAGTAATATTTATTTGTTTTCAGTTCATACAAAAAGCAACGAACGTCACAAAACAAGACCACTATGTGAGCCGGATGAAGAGAGGAAAAATCTTGGGCAACCACAGCGGCTTCCGCGGGTGCACCATTTGGTTCACTGGCCTATCAGGTGCCGGAAAAACTTCAATATCCTTCGAATTGGAAGAGTACTTGATTTCGCGCGGTATACCAGCTTACAGTCTCGATGGCGACAACATGCGTACCGGCCTGAACAAAAACCTGGGATTTTCGAAAGAAGACCGCGAGGAGAACATCCGCAGAGTGGCCGAGGTGGCGAAACTGTTCGCAGACGCCGGTCACGTTTGCCTCTGCAGCTTCGTCTCGCCTTTCGCCGACGATCGCATGATGGCTAGGAAAGTGCACGAGGCCGGAAAACTGCAGTTTTTCGAGGTGTTCGTGGACACGCCGATTTCGGTGTGCGAGGAGCGCGACGTCAAAGGGCTCTACCAGAAGGCCAGGCAGGGCATCATCAAGGGTTTCACCGGTATCGACCAGGAGTACCAGAAGCCGGAAAATCCGGATTTGGTCATCAAGACCGTACAGTCGAATATCTCCGATTGTACGTTGCAAGTGGTTGAAATGCTCGAGGAGAATGTAAGCAAAATATTTCTTTTTTTATATTTTTTTGGTATATAACTAAATAGTTTTACATACGTCAGAGAAAAGTACAATAAAACCTCTTCTACAACCATCTAAAAAAAATCTCATTAAATTTAATGAAAGGTACGTAAAAACCTACAAAATAACTTGAGGAAATTTCTGAAATTCTTGAAAACTTAAATAAAAATTCTGGAATATTTTAAAGAAATCTACAAAAAAAAACATCAGGAAAATTCTTGAACCCTCTAAAAAATTCTCTAAAAATCTACCAAACAAGTTGACAAAAATATTCTTTAAGAAAATGATTAATAGGTGAAACGAAAGATACTGGAAACTACAAAAAAATTGAAGAAAATTTTAAAATTCTAAGATTTTTCTGTAAAATCACGAAACTTTATGAACTATCAAACAATTTAATAAAAGTTATTGAAAATTTCTAAAAATCTACAAAGAAAGTTGAGGAAAATTCTTGAAAGATTAAATGAAAATAACTAAAAAGTTCTAGAATTTACAAAGATTATTAAGAAATATACAAGAACTCTCTAGAATAATTCTTCAAAAATGTGATGAAAGTGGCCGAAAAATTCTAGAAATCTATAAAAAATCTAAAGAAAGTTTTATAACTCTAAGAAAATTCTTGAAGGATGGAATGTAAGATACTGGAAAGTTCTAGAAATCATACAAACAATTTTGATAAAAATTCAAGGACACCCTTCAAAAGTGTGATTCTAAGAAAAAGTTTCTAAGAACTTTATTTATATTTCACTTTACAAAATCTTGTTTGTACTATAAATAAAAATTATAAATTGTACATTACTAAAATTTAGGTTACAGGACTTGCGAGCGGAGTTCACAAACGTGTTCTTCCACTCTGGCCCATTCTTCTGCTTCAGATGACGAAATTCTCTGTCAGCGAAGTATTTTTGCTGTACTAGCAATATTTTAGCCATTTATGTCCATTTTATATGGAGCTATTTTTATGACATTTGATTGTCATTTGACTATTAACGTGTCTCAAGTTTTAGAAATCTAGAAAAAAAATTGAAGAAAATTCTTAAAAAATGGAATAAAAATTACTGGAAAGTTGTAGAAATCTATAAAAAACAAACTCAAAAAAATTCTAGAACTCTCCAGGAAAATTCCTGATAAACTGAATGAAACTTTATAAAAAAATTCTAGAAATCTACAAAATTCAAAAACACAGACAGTTAAGCTAGCTAGCAAAGATATTTATTTTTCACACATAACTTAGAGTCAAGACAGGGCAGAAAGACCGATGGTCGATAGCCCAAACGGACAGACTAACACATTATATATCATTTGTAAATGTTTTAATTTTGTAAATATCTATGTTCGAATAAAGATGTTATTCTCTCTCTCAAAAACACTTTAGAAATATTTTTCAAAAATGTGATGATAGTTGCTGAGAAGTTTTTTAAATCTACAAAGAAAATATTGAGGAAAACTCTAGAGGCCCACAAGAAAATTCTTGAAAAATCGAATTTAAAAAAGGTTCTTTAAAAAAACAAAAATAACTGAAAAAAATTCTAGAATTCCCTAAGAAAATTCCTGAAAAACTGAATTAAACTTTCGGAAAATTCTAAAAAACTAAGCACATAAGGGAATTTTTAAAATAAGGAATGAAAGATACTCGAAAATTTTACAAAAAAAAAACTGAAGAAATTTCTAGATTATCTGAAATATTGAATAAACTTTAAAAAAATTGTAGAAACCTGGCAATATTCAATAACGTTTTAGAAATGTTTTCAAAAATGCGATTAAAGTTGCTGAAAAGTTCTAGAAATTTACAAAAATATTGATTAAACTTCTGGAGGCCCATATAAAATTCTTGAAAAAGGAAATTTAAAAAAAGGTTCCACAAACCTACAAAAAAAACTGAAGAAGATTCTAGAAGTCTCTAAGGAAATTCCTAAAAAACTGAATGAATCTTTCTGAAAAATTTTAGAAATCTACAAAAAAAAATCAGGTAAATTCCTAAAATGTAATAAAAGTTACCAAAAAGATCTAAAGATCTACGAAAAAATAAGGATTATTATAGAGTCACATAAGGAAATTCTTAAAAAATGGAATGAAAGTTACTGAAAACTTCTAGAAAAAAAAACTGAAAAAAATTATAGAACTTTCTAGGAAAATTCCTAAAAACTGATTGATTGACACTTTCTAAAAAATTCTAGATATATACAAAATTCAAGGACCATTTAGAAAATGTTTTCCAAAATGTGATGAAAGTTGCTAAGTTCTTGATGTACTGAAAAAAAAATCTAGAGGCCGCTAAGAAAATTCTTGAAAAATGGAATGAAGAAAAGTTTTACAAACCTACAAAAAAAAACTGAAGAAAGTTCTAGAAGTCTCTGAGAAAAGAATTCTAGAAATCTACATGCAATTATTTTGGATTTATAACAAAAATTCCTGAAAAACTGAATTATGATAAACTTTCTGAAAAATTCTAGAAAACAAAAATAAAATTAAGAAAAATTCTAGGGGCACATAAGGAAATTAAAAAAAAAATGGAATGAAAGATACATGAATGTTTTACAAAAAAACTGAAGAAATTTCTAGAATATCTGAAATATTGAATTAAACTTTTGAAAAATTGTAGAAATCTGCAAAATTCAACAACGCTTTAGAAATTTTCTTCAAAAATGCGATGAAAGTTGCTGAGAAGTTCTAGAAATTTACAAAAATATTGAATAAACTTCTAGAGGCTCATAAAAAATTATTCTTGAAAAAGGGAATTAAAAATGGTTCCACTAACCTACAAAAGAAAAGTAAAGAAGATTCTAGAAAAAAATTCCTGAAAAACTGAATTAATCCTTCTGTAAAATTTAAGAAATCTACAAAAAAAATCAGGAAAACTCTTAAAATGTAATAAAAGTTACCAAAAAGATCTAGATATCTACAAAAAATAAGGAAAATTATAGAGTCACATTAGGAAATTGTTAAAAAATTGAATTAAAGTTAGTGAAAACTTCTAGAAAAAAATATATAACTTTCTAGGAAAATTTTTAAAAACTTATTGATAGAGAATTTCTTAAAATTCTAGATATCTACAAAATTCAAGAACCATTTAGAAAATTTCTTCCAAAATGTGATGAAAGTTGCTAAGTTCTTGAAGTATTAAAAAAATTCTAGAGGCCGCTAAGAAAATTCTTGAAAAGTGGAATGAAGAAAAGTTTTACAAACCAACAAAAAAATTGAAGAAAGTTCTAGAAGCCTCTGAGAAAAGAATTCTAGTAATCTATAAGCAATTAAAAAAAAAACTAAAGAAGATTCTAGAAGTCTCTAAGGAAATTCCTGAAAAACTGAATGAATTTTTCAGAAAATTTTTAGAAATCTACAAAAACATCAGGAAAACTCATAAAGTGTAATAAAAGTTACCAAAAAGATCTAAAAATCTACAAAAAATAAGGAAAATTATAGAGGAAGGAAATTCTTAAGAATTGGAATGAAAGTTACTGAAAGCTTCTAGAAAAAACCTGAAAAAAATTATTGAACTTTCTAGGAAAATTCCTAAAATCTGATTGATTGACACTTTCTAAAAAATTCTAGATTTCTACAAGATTCAAGAACCATTTAGAAAATTTAGAGAATGTGATTAAATTTAGAAAATGTGATAAAATTGCTAAGTTCTTGAAGTATTGAAAAAAATTCTAGAGGCCGCTAAGAAAATTCTTGAAAAATGGAATGAGGAAAAGTTTTATAAACCTACAAAAAAAAACTGAAGAAAGTTCTAGAAATCTCTGAGAAAAGAATTCTAGAAATCTACAAGCAATTATTATTAATTCGGCCCATAGAGCCTTTAAGTTATCATTTATAAGTAGGGTGGGTGGGTGGCCTCTATCACAACCTCCAATTAGTAAAACATGTGCGAGGGTTTTAGTTAGAAGTTGTAAAATGTAAATAAACACTAATTGATGTATTCATACAAATATTTCAAATAATTTTTGATGATGTTTTACTGATTAAAGGGTGGGATAGAGGCCACCCACTTACCCTACAGATACATGTAAATTTGAATTACTGATCGTCTCGCGTTTTGGAGTAAAATTAATTACAAAACTTTTTGAATAAAAAATAAATTCAAAAGATTAAATTTTTGAGTGAGTAAATTAATAAAAATTGGATACATGATGGATGGCAGACTTTAAATCTAAATAAGATAATATTAGCTATAGAAGGTCATTTATATTTAAACTTAAATTTGGATTATGCTTAATTTATTATTACAAGAATTTATTGTTTTTTGCAGCAAAATCATCAACGATTAGTATTTAAAGTTATCATGTATATGTAGGGTGGGTGGGTGGCCTCTATCCCACATAATCAGTAAATCATAAGCGAGGGTTTTAATTAAAAGTTGTAAAATGTAAACAAACACAAAATAATTATTTTTTTAATTAATATATTCATACAAATATTTCAAATAATTTTTGAAGATGTTCAACTGACTGGAGGTTGGGATAGAGGCCACCCACCCACCCTACATATACATATTAATTTTAATTACTGATCTTTTCGCGGTTTGCAATAACTTTAATTACAAAATTTGAATATAAGAAAATTGACACAGTAAAATTTTTGAGTGTATAAATTAATAAAAATTATAGATAATAGGTGGAAAGGCTTTAAATCAAGCTTAAAGATTAAAGAAGGTCATGAGAGTCAGTAATGAGAGATCATTATTTTGCGATAATGAATTTTAGATTTTTAAAAAACTTTTCTTTAAATGTCAGATAAATATTTATCTTTTCGTTGTATATTCAAATGGAATATTCTGAATTAATTAATTTATTGAAGGACCATGGATCATTGTCTAGATATTATTTGTAGTATTACCTCTCAGACTCTAATATGTTATCATTTGATTTGATTTAATCAATTTATCTTAATTAAAATCAAGTGTAAAATCCAGGTACTCATTGAAAGTTATCTTTATTTTTATCTTTATTGATTATTTGTTGAAGCACGTAGGCGTTGAAATAATATTAAAAATGGTTTATCTTTATTATTATAATATTACATTAATAAAATGCAGTGTCAAATTTTTATTCAATTTAAAAATATCTAATTAATGTGACTATAAAATCGTTAATTTTGTTGATGTTGAAGGCTTCTACTTCGTTATACATGTTAAATAGAATGAAACACACTTATAACATTTTGTTTGCATAACACGTAATTTATTTTTGTGACTTAAATTTCATTTATAACTTTTCAAAAAAATAAATTACGTGTTACACAAAAAAAATAAGTTATAAGTGTGTTTCATTCAAATGGTTAATTATTTTTGAATAAACGTGGAATAATTTTACTCTAATGTTTTATGTATGTAATGTAGGTAACAGTACCACGATATTAAATAAACATATTCATTTTCCGTTACGTAACACTAATTTAACGCTAATTGAGGCTTCTTATTATAACGTTGTTAATTGTAATTGCTTGCTACGTACTTTTTAAATGTAATCTATTAAAATTTTACAATTACACAAATCCAGAACCTATTTTATACTCAGTAATAAAATTGATTGTATATTTTAAAATCATTTGACTAGTTATTCAAGATTCTAATTCTATGATTTTTAACCACGATAACCACTGTCAAATACGTGAATAATAAACTTCACTTTCGAAATAATAAAAGTACACTATGGCTTAGTAAAAGAATGTAGAGTTTACATTGAATTGAGAAATTCACTATGTTTTACCCACAAATAATTAATTAATTATTTGTAGTTAAAACACAGTGAATATTTCAATTCAGTTTAAGTATGGATTACCAGGTAGTAACGCTCGCAATCATTCTATTTATTAAGGTAGAGTTTATTTATGGAACAATAAACCAGGAATCTGATTCGATCTAGAAAACTTAACATGTTTACAATTATTTTATAACAATCGAAAGCGATACAATTTAATATCAACATTGGACGCTTTTTTGTTATCATAAAATATTTTTAGTGAAGTGTGTAATTGAAAGATAAGTTATCGCAAGTAAGGTGTTTATAATACAATAAAATTTTAACACGCTACATTTATATTTTCAATGACTCGGAAAATTATTACGATTAAAAATAAATAAATTCGAAATGAGTCAAATACAAAACAGAATATTCAAAGACATTAAAAATTTAAATGCACCTTCATTATTTTTAAGGTTATTAAGGCAATTTATAACAAACAGATTGTAGATAATAAGTAGAAAACACATGAAACAATTTTGTTGTGATACTTGCGTTAATAAATTTGATTGACCTTTGTAAGGGATCTTAGTTAGCCATCAAGGTGGAAATAAAACTCACAAGTGTTGCACTTTATTAGATTCTCATTATTAGATTGTAGATGTTTGCGAAGTTGTAAAACTATAATATTATTTTTTATGTATATGGTCATTTTTAAACATTGTGAAAAGTTAAACAATTATCTAATAATAAAAATAGATATTATTCAATTATTGTTTACTATACGCATCGTCTGACTGTATATTTAAGATACCATAATCTCGTCGATTTGTTTATTTTATAAAGTGAATTCACGCGTTTATTTTAAATGTACAGAAAACATTAATTCATTTTCATTTATATTATTTCAGGGAATCATACCTAAATTGCGCGCGGAGAATAAACTTCAAGTCTTGGAGCTTTTCGTACCGGAGCAAAATCTTCCACAGTATATTAGCGAAGCAGAGAAATTGGAAAAACTCGAACTCACCGAGATTGATCTTCAGTGGCTTCAAGTTCTCAGCGAAGGATGGGCCACACCTTTAACAGGATTCATGAGAGAAGATCAGTACTTAGAGGTGATACCAAGTTTTATTAATTCGCGATTCAATCATAGCGTAATTATGGTATACATTATGTGACGAAAACTAATACTAAATAACATCTAAAATTAGATAAATACTACAGAATAATGATCACCATCATCACTTTTATAATCAATTTCAGGCATTACACTTCAACTGCATGAAGAACCAAGCCAACCAAAGCGTACCCATTGTGCTGACGATATGTTCCGAAGACATGAAAAGATTACAAGATTGTTCAGCTGTCACGTTAACATACAAGGGAGAAAATTATGCAATCCTCCGTAATCCAGAAATCTATTACCATAGGAAAGAAGAAAGATGCTCTAGGCAGTTCGGTACTACTAATAAGAAACATCCATACATTAAGGTATTTATACTTATATTTTTATTTGCGTATATAATTCAATAATAAAGTAATGGAAATTATTGTAATAATTTTTAAATAAGAAAAATTTTGCAAATATACAATAATGATGACTAAAAAACAAATTACTTATTATAATACCTACTTGGCTGGCTAATACCACTACAAATATTGAATTATAATTTAAATTATTTGTTATTATTAATTATTAAAAATATAAATATTGCATGTTTTGACATTAAAATATGTTATTGATATATAGTTTATAAGACAGTTGAGTTTCTGAACGTATGGCATTCGCATAAAATTTATCACTTGTCGGTAATATACGATACATATGTTATAGATTGCAAATATAAGTGACATACATACATAATATAAATATTAAATATCGTAAATGATATATAGAATAGTATCTTATAATTGGTTACGATGGTACCAACTTTTCAATTTATACAATTAAAATGATGAAGTGTTTTCATTGTATACTAAAAAAGTTATTAAAGAACAAAAATGCCTTAAAAACAAGTTTCAAATTTACCAAGAACAAAAAGAAAACAATTAAAAATCAGCTGATAAATGACATTTACTAAGAAAATGACAGTTAAAAATAGTTGAAATAAAACAAAAACAATAGAATTATATTGCAAACAACAGTTGTAAATTTTCTAAAAATACATTATTCTAATACTTAAAACAGTAGAAGAAATTTAAATAAAATTTAAATTTTACAAAGAATTAAAAAAAACAGTTGAAAATTAGTTGAAATTCTCATATAAAAGAAGAAGAAGAAATTCTTGAACCAATATGTTTCTATAATAAAAAATATACTATTATATATAAATTAAGCAAACATCTAAAATTCGAGATTAAATTTATTATTTCAGTTTTTCGATAATAACTTTCACAATAATGTTTAAATTAAAAAATTCTTGCTCCACTGAATTAAAGTTAAAAATTTGAACATCAATTATTTTTCAGTTTTTCAACGATAATTTCCAAAATCATAATCAGGTTATGTAAATTAAATTCTTGCACTAATGGTCTTCTCATGCGTTTGAAATAAACTAATCTTTGTTATTTTTCATTTTTTTTCACGATTAATTCCAAAATAATTATCAGATTATAGAAATTCTTGCACCAATGGATTCCTACAATCAAATTTATTTAAATCGAATTAAAATCTAAAATTCGAACTTCAATTGTTTTTCAGTCAACTGTATGAAGTGAAATTTAACATTGGTTTCAGAAGTTTTCAAGTCATTTTCAATTGTTTTTTATTGGTTTATTTAACCGAACCTATTCTTGACATACGACAATAAACTATGCGTTTACCTAGCGCTTATTTTCCCGCTTTAACACCAGCGTACTCTTGACCTACCTCAACGTATAATTTGCTCGTGCGGGTCGGGAGTGCGAGTGTCACTGCATTGGTTGTTGAAGTAGGTCAAGAGTACGATAGAATAAGTAATAATTAAGTTTATAAGGTTAAGTTAATATTGTTAGTTTAATGTTATGATTATTACAATATCTAAAAATTATCGTTAAAATAGTTAACATTGACAAAGCGCTAAAACAATTGAAAGTCTCGACAGTAAACAAATTTGAATTACTTGAATTTAAAAATTTAAACTGTTGAAAAGTTCCTCGAAATAAATATTGCATTTTGACAAAAAATCAAAGTTGATAATTAAAATCGTAATGAAGAAAAAAAACCTAAAAAGTAAATAACTTAAAAATACATTAAATTCTTTGATTTTAGTTCTCTTCTAGATTTCAATAATTGAATTTCTTTGTTACTCATAATGTCGAAGATTTCAAATATATTTAGTAATAAAAAATTCAATTATTCAAATCTAGAAGAGCACTAAAATCTAAAAAGTAAATTCCCTAGTAACATAAGAAAGCCAATAATTTAAATCCAAAAGGAAACGAAATATTAAAAAGTAATTACTCTTGTAAAATAAAAACGGAACCACTAAAAAACTGTGTGCAAACGGTACAAGAAACTAAAGTCGTAATAAAAATAAGTAAGTATAATCAAAAGTCGGTAAATGCAACCTGAAATACATATTCAAGAGCATCTGAATGTAGAAATCCAAATTATATAACTTTCAATAGGCATTTTTGCTCTAGCGAATCCATGTACCAATTTACACTCTTTGAGTTGCTCTTTTATTTCATGTATTAACAAGTTTTACGTAATAAGTTTATTTTAAAATACGTGGTACTTTACAATAAAGAAACCAACAATTAATTTTTAAAAACGTTTTTTTTAACAACTAAACCATTTTAAACAATTAATTTTCAAAAGGCTCACAGTTCTTCTATGTCTGATTCATCCAGTTTATGTCATAGAAAGTTAGATGCTTTGTCACGATATCACACACATATAGCTAAGACTCATTCTTAAAGAAAACATTTTTGCTATATTTTATCTTTGATCAACACCAAGTTTTAGTATATTTTTGATACATTTTCCTTTCAAAAATAAGTGTTTTTATTATTAGGTAATTATTATGCTTTTTAAGAAAACTATACAATTAGCCACTTGATTTTGAATATAAATGACTTTTGGCTTCATCTCTTAATTTATAACTATTTGCAAGAGGAAAATTAATTTACAAACTGGATCTGAACATTTTTGAAAACGATATGTTGATGTTCCTTTATTTTGCCTTAGTTTTCCATCATTATAATTATCATTTTCAATATTTGGATGATTATTTTAAACAAAAACAGCAAAAAAAATTAAAGGTGTTATCCTCGTCTTGATGATATTACATATCTTTTGAAGAATATTGCATTCGAAATTTATCCCTTGGTCTGAAAGTAATTTTAAGAAATACAGAAACAAGAAAGATACTTCTTAATCAAAACTGCTGCAATTGATAAGTCTCGGAGAATTTACCAAATGAGATCCGTTCAAACGTTGTTCTCGTGGTTAAATTGTTTCCATCTTTGTGGAACATTGCTGTACATTCTATATATACGTGTAACTTCATTTATGTTTATTTTACTGTTTGGCGAATTAAACCTTTATGGTAACATTTTCAAGTTCAAGAAGCCCAAATGTTTACATGAAAATATATTGTGAATCTCTTACATCAATTTTAATATTCATCTATGGTGGATATTTTCCAATTTTTTCTCATGTTGGGCCATGCTTTTCAGGCTGTGCCCTGTATCGATTTGGAGTACTTATCGTATCCATCTCTGCATTTAAAAATGAAGCACAAGTATTCAAATTCATTTACCCTCTCAGTCACCTCCCCATTCCATTTCAATTCACCCACTTTTCTTTCCTTTCTTCTTCTCCTAAATCGCATCACTTTATTTTCCTTGCAATAACTTTCAGTTCTCATTTCTGCATATACCTCTCTACTTTCTGCATTACCTCTTATATTTCTCCTCAGTCTCTCACCAAAAACACCATATCTAAAGCATCCGCCAGCATCCATCCCCTTTTCATCAAATGCTTTTTATATTTCGACAGCCGACTCTTCAACCTCCCTCATCGACTCTTGTTTAATTCTTGCAACAGCACACATTATTCTAGTATGGTTTTGAGGTATAAACAAGAGTTTTACCCTTAAAGATCATTATGCTCGTTTGATTCCATGTCTCCCTCAAATTGCCATTAATATACATTGCACTCCTGTTTTTAAGATATTTAATTTTGTTCTGCCTTAAAAGTACTACTACTCCATAACGTGGATTTCAAAAATCAATGAATTCTCTATGTTAGCTACTAAACTTTGCTGTTGAAATTATGTTCTGCATATGTTAGTCAGAGATTTAATTGAACTGTAAATAGCAGCATTGTGTAATTTCCAATTCATTAATTGATTATTTTGCGGTTTTGATAAAACAATCAAGTAGCACTAGTTGGCAAGAATTTTAGTATGGGCGCCATGTGACAACTATGCTATTTTTACTCAGCCGTCACCATTGTTCTATTGTTGCACTATTTATATAAGTTAGACTTATTCATAATAAATTATCTTATGCAAAAAAAATAACATAATATAGAAAATTACTAATACTAGTAGTGCATTTGGATGCAGATGAACTTATCTTCGGTCCGTATTCATAATTAAATTCAGAACCATTACCATTTGCCACTGGGATTTAATAAATGTCGCTTTAGAATAGCGACCGTATTTAAGTAAATTAAAATTTTTCATTTAGTCACATACAAGTACTTAAATAAAACTACTACCACTAAATGTCTAATAGTACTACTACTACCTACCTACCTATATCAACAAATAATTTAGAAGGGTTGCCTAACAGATATATTAGACACACTGTATTTTTCTAAATTTATGAAGACATTATTATTTTATATATAGCACTTTAGACTTTACAAAAATCTAGAGGAGGAGTTCTCAAACTGCAAGATTTTTGCGGTGAATAAATGTCAATAATTTTAGGAAAACACCACCAAGAAAATAGCTTACTTTGATGTATATAAAAAACAAATCTTCTACTCTACTCACAAAAGTCAGTATTTTCAGCTCCTAAAATAATTATGCTTGTTATTGTATGCTACCTGATGTTCTTATCAAAATACGTGAATTTCCATTTTAATGGTTTAACTCCATTTTGTTCATATCATCCAGATTTTTCATTACAATTTTATCATTTTTTTTTAAATCTTAAATATTCAACACCAAATTCTGATATTTTAATATTTTTTATGCTTTATTTTAATGAACAAAATAAGCATTTTCTTTACCTATATGTGAAATTCGAGATACATACGAAGAAAACTATGCAATTAACAATTTGTCCCTATTATAAATTATCTTTGGGCTTCATCCCCTAATCTACTAGACTTAAAAATATGTTATGAGGAATTAATTTACAAACTAGTTTTGTGATCTTTTGTAAACGACATGTTGATTTTTAAACCTAAAACACCAACTCGGCAATTCTGCTTATTAAAAAACTGTACAATTAACAATTTGGCTTTATTATTTATGTTAATCTACCCCAATATAACTTTATTGGTAGTTTATTCAAAGACTTTAAAAGACCCAAATCTCAGATTTTTTACTCCTAGAGATAAGAATCCCTCTCTCTTCTTCCCACTCTTCTGAATTATTAAATACGGGATTTTCATTTTCGTGTATTTTTTTAAGTCCTTCTTTTTACATACGTAATTTTATACCTCTCTAATCTTTCTGGGGCTAATTTCCTTCAATTTAATTTTATATGTATGTTCACAACTTTAATAGATAATATAATAACAATATTTTATCATACAAAAGAGGTTGTTTATGAGTATTTTCTTTAAGCCACTAATAAATTAATTTAAGGCGACGGAAATGTTTACCTCTATTATTCTACTTGAATTATATCTAGTTTTCATCGTGAAACAAATATTAGACTTAGAAAATGTATATAGATTTAAATTTTATGCAAACGACGATGATGGGAATATTTATACACAGCTTGAAAAGCATTTTATAAATATTTAATCTTCTCATTTCAAAATATTAGGGCTTGTCACTTTAAACGCTTAAATTAATTGCCTAAAACTAAATAAACACAATCAACACCAGGATGTAAATAGTTTATGTATTTTATTTGCTCAAAAATATTATCAAGTGGCGATGTCAAGGTTTGGCACAGTTTGCTGTAGTGATAACGAGTTGCATATAAATCTGGAAAGTATTAGTTTTAACGAAATATATTAAGTCGCTGATAATAGTACAAATTCTCCATTAACGTAATTATTTGTTAGAAGAATAATTGTTAACGGTGGAGGCTTCTACTTCGTTATACATAATTATTCAAACTGTTTGTATAAAAGTGTTTTATTTGAGAAGAATAAATATTGATAATGTACAATATAGAAAAAAATCCATAGGAGTTAAGTCAAGACTGTCACTTCTCTTGGACATTAATTTGCCAGGGAAAATGTAACGTGTGTGACATTACTCCATCTTGCTAAAACTATGATTTTTGGTTATATCCACGAAAGCTTTACAATTCAGGCACTAAGAAATTGCCCAATATCTCTATATAACACTCTGATTTGAAATATAAACTAATAATTTAAATCTACAACAATGAGTCTTACAAAGTCTTACTTGAAATCTTAGTAAAACTCACTGTTGTAGACTTACGAAATGTTTTCGTATTACACATTATATTAATCTGTGTAAATTCTCAAAAGTGAAGAGTTTTATTTATCACCTATGTTTTCTTATTTTTAGATTATTATTTAATTTTTTTACGTAAAAGACTTTATTACATTGTATTATCCAATATAAACTTTTTTTCAGTCACTCTGTATATAAGTTAAATCGTCCTATTAATGGAATCTATGCTTAAGCAATTTCCCCCACATTAACGGCACATCCTGTATAACAATTTTATGGCGTTATTGGGAAATAGTAACAAATAATTTAATCCACAGCTAATTTACGACAGTGGTGACTGGATCATCGGTGGAGACCTGGAGGTGCTGAAGAGAGTGAAATGGAACGACGGCTTGGATAATTACCGACTCACACCGAACGAATTGAGGAGAAAATTCGAGGAGCTGAACGCTGACGCAATATTTGCCTTCCAGGTAACGTAAAACTCCATTAAAAAAAAATACGTCTTCATTACCTGACTCATGCAACTTGATCGCTCAACATCGACGTTTATTGCCCTCGTATAAGACCTTTGATGTTATATAATTAAGAGAAACTAGAATGAATTGAAATTTCACATTATTACACATATAGGTATCAAAACGTTTGGTTGGGCATGTTTAAGAAAAAGAGAAATTTCTTTAATATTACATTATTAGAAATTTCATTGTTTCTTCCTTGATGATTTTTTTTCTATCTTCAAAAGTTTACATTAGTGTTTTGCTTTAAATAAGGTTTGAGTTTTTTCTTCTATTTTGTTTCCTCTTTACTGTTTTTAGTAATGAACACTGGCAATAAAATAAAGATAAGATGTGAATTGTCTTTATTTTCTTCATTATTATTTTGTTACAAATAGGATAAGATTTTTTAGAGAGAAAATAAGATCTTTATTTGAACACGTATATATATATACAATTTGGAGAAACATATACAAATGAGAAACGATAAGGGTTAGTCTGTCCGTTTGGGCTATCGACCATCGGTCTTTCTGCCCAAGATTTTTTATTTTTCCGTTTTTATAGTATTTTATATTCATTTTGTTGCTAGTGCGCATTAGTATTTTTTATTTTTTTTATTGGTTCATTATCTTTATTTTCTATTTGTTTTATTTTATTCTAATCGAATATAATGTGCATTAGTGTTTTGTTTTAAAGAAGGTTATAGTAAATTTAGACAAACCTTTACGGTGACATCTATTGTCTAAAGCAAGGTACTAAGTTTCCCTAATTGAGTGGAAAACCGCTAAAAATTATATTAATTATTGTGAATAGCGATCATTTAAACAATAACAATGTGATATCATTGAATTATTATTTCCCCTGTCAATAACAGCCACTGACAGGTATCGTTATATTTTAGATCTCATCAGCGAAGGAAAACGGATTTTTTATCGTCTTTATCTCTTTGTACATTTCTTGTCTTCAACTGCGCTATGCTGATGAGATCCAAAATTAATCGAAACCGGTCGGTGACTGTGAAAACATATATAAGGTCTTCAGGAAGTAAAAATGAATTTGAATATGGCGCTATTTTGTCATATGACGTTTGGCAGTCGTGCTTCTTTTATGGTTGATTATTTGTTGTCCTTACTATTAGCAGACTGTTAGCTTTTGTGTGGTAAGCATTGTAGTTTGATGTTTATTTCGTCATGGAAGAGATGACAACTAAGCAACGTATCCAAGTGATAAAAAGTGATTACAAAAACAATGACACAGTGTGTCACTCGGGCGTAACACTGCTTTAACTGAATCCTCAGTTCAGAAGTTGATCCCGAAACTTGGGACCACGGATTCTTTTGCAAACGTTAAGAAAACAAGACAACCGCATTCTGTTCGAACACAAGAAAACATTGGTGTCCTTCGTGATAATGTAACCGTAAGCCCCAAAAATCGGTTTATCATCATTTTATTTGTGTTTTTTTTTGCAGGGGGTTTCAGTTAGTTTTTTTGTTTATCTTCCATTTTTTCTTTTTTTTCTTCTTACCTTTTTTAGTGTTTTATTATAAATATTTTCTTGAATTTAAGCAAATGTCAATATCTTGTCTTAGAGCAATAAAATCCGTCGTTATTATTATAACTTTTACTCCTGACCTTCTTAACAATAATATATTAAGGCAGCGTACTTTTAACCTACCTCGAATAATTATGGATTGATCTAAATAAGACTGAGAATTGATCAAGCGTAATCTTGACCTATCCCAACACTTTATGGATTTAACATAATGAGGCACGCAATGAAAAAGCGTACTTCCGACCTATTACAACACATTTTATCTAGCACGACGTATTCTAGGCCAAACATTAATCCCATAATGAACAATGAATTGACGAAAGAAAATTCAATTGATGTTTTAACACTCGGCGTAATAAAAATCATCGTTTTATTATTTTTTTACCAAAAAATTAATACATTTTCCTACCATTTTTCTTTCAAATTTATCTATTGCTTCACAGAAGTATTGCAATTTACATTCTAACTAATTCTAACTTGAACTAACCTATGTTTACCCCAGCAGGATTTAGGGATACTTGTGGTAAAATAAAACAACTTGCTATTTTTAAACTTTATTCCACGCTCATAATAATACTCCCCTTAGTTTTATTCCTCTTCCTTTTTGAACATCTGCAAACAGCTACTCGATCCACTGTTAACTTCTTGAGCTTGCCCGTTCTTCACTTTTCCCTTTTCGCTCTTCTGTTTTCTTACTTGTGGTATGGATACGCCACCAGTAATTACTCAATCGACAACTTCTTCTCCCTTCTTTCTTCTGGTACGCCCATTCATCAGTCCACCCCCAATTTTGTGCGTGGTCAATTTGCTTCTTCTTCATTCTTCGTTCTTCCATGTACATGTCACCTATAGCTACACAATTAACCACCGGTTTTTTGACATATCGGTTTTTTCTTCATCTTTCTTCATTCGTCTCATATATTCATACCACCGGATACTACTTAATCCACACCAAATGTTCTTTACATTTTCGGTTTTATATCACCAATGCCTACTCGATTCTCAATCGATTTACCTGGCATGTGTATTTCCTCATTTGTTCTGCCAATTTTCATTTGAAGCGAGCTCGTGTACACAGCAATCAATACAAGAGCACATGATTTAGCCCTGTTTGAGCTTATCTATTGATTTCGCGAACAATTTGAAAACTTTTTAAAATTCATGCTCCCTTGTTAAATTTACCAACTCATTATTATTATCGGGTCACTTTAACCCAGCCATAACTACTTAAGCTGCAGGATTACTGGCACTAAGTAGAGCACAGCTGAAGGCAACAATAGGACTGTTAATATGCCACATGACCTAGTAAAATCGGTCTACACAACGGCGACAACAGTTGTCGGTTATGTGATATGGCACCAGAAACAGCAATGCACATTCTGTGCAGTTGAAATACGCTGGAAAACTAAAGACAGCTCGCATGGTTTCTCACTCAACTGATTACAATGCGCAACCTCTGAAGAATCTGCACAAGTCAGTGCAGGGTATCGAGTATGGAATAGTTGCGTAAGTAAGCCAATATGGAGAAGTACAATAAGCCACCTAGGCTGCAGTGGATCCAGATATGTAAAGAAGACGGCCCCCACAGAGGAAAACACTAGTTCCCCATGGGCTCTGTCTCATTCGTCCTGTGTGAGTGAACATGAAAACATTACATGCTTCTCGCTTTCTATCCTGCCTCCACATTCACATTTTTTGTATCTGTTTTTCTTATCATTTTAAAGAATGTATAAAAATGTCTATGCCCTGTCATTAGCTATATCACTTTCGCGGTTATTATAACTTTAACGTCTTGTTTTCTTCTTCTTCTTCTTCTTACCATTATCTTTCCTACTGAGCTACGAATTAGCGTAGGCAATTTTTCTTCAGCTTAGAATAATATCTATTACATTCATTGTTCCCAACCTTCTCCAATCAACGATTCAAAGAGCTAGCGTACTCTTCACCTCATACGAACTTCCCGATTTCTCTTCTTGAATTTCTCAACAGCTGAAGCCATAAAATCAGAGCGACTAAACAAAACACCAATCACAGCTCTGAAATTCTTAATATATCTCATTTTTAGTCCGCTAACGAGTTGTCTTACTATTACAACCCATTTATTCTCTATTTTGCTTGATGAGCTTTAAGATAGTGTTGAGTTGTTAAGCTCCCTAACCGATATATATTTAAAAGGAAGGTAGGCAATCTCGTTCTCCACCCACAATTTACATATCTTGAAGCAACTATCAACAAACCATCTTTCGTTATGTTTTTGGCTCTTATGAGTCCATGATTAACATAGTTACCATTGAGGTCGATTATTTATTCTTCCAAAGCTTTAAAGAAAAAAGAAACGCCCTCCTTAGAGTGCAAAGTAACATTTTCCTTCTTGTAGTTTAACAACCTGCCACTAAAACTCAGAAACAATATGCGTAAATTGCGGAATTATTGCTGCGAACGCCTAAGTCCATTAATGAATACCCAAACTATATGGAAATTCGTTTGCACGCTCAAATAATAATAGCACTATTCAAGATATAAATGGTCTTGTCTATTTTTATTCTTCTTCTTCATTTTCATCTTAATATATTGTCCATTCCTGATACCTTGAATCCTCAATATTTCATCATCGTATACTTATTTATTTATTTATTAACTTTACAGATTTAAAAAATAAACAGAAACATACATACATAAAAATTAAATAACTTCAACATTTGGTGCATAGATCTTGAAGGCGGAGTTCACGGTTTCATGACTTCTTCCACTCGACCCATTATTCTCATTAGCTGGAGATGATGTATATCAGGTGATTGTAGCCACTAAGGCTATATTTTAACCATTTCTGTTATATTTTGCTATAATTTTTGCAGACTTTATTTTATGTTTTTATGTATAGAAACATGCAGTCCCAGTTTTTACTCCAGTAACTTCTGACGAAGCTTCGCATTAACTACCTTTCGAATGTCGCTTGTAATATTCTTTCCTGGCACTATTTTTACCTCTTGACATTGTAACATATGGACTCACATATGTTATAGCTTGTTTATTATCAGGAGTTACATCAGGATTGTGAACTGCCGGACTACAAGCATTAAGTGATGGTGCTTCGAAAGAACTTTCAAAAGGATGACATCGATTTAAAACTATCTTCATTTGTAAAGCTCGTAATTCCAATGTCATGGAAAAATATTTAAATATGAAAAGATAATAATAATGACAATAAAACACATGTACGATTTCAAACAAAAGTTTTCGCGCCAGCCGGGATTTTCGGTACCTGCGAGAGACAAGGCCTTGGGTCGCGACCAGTGGAGACACTCTTATCTCCTTTTATTTACGATTTGGGTCTTCCGGAAAGTAAAGCAGGCAAGAGAGATGCACTGAAGTAATTCGAGATATTAAGATGTGACCACAATAAATCGTACATCACGGTCAATAAATTAATCTAACAGAAACCAGGCCTCCCGCTTCCTGGAAGAAGGTATCGCTCTCATCACCCTCAAGATGTTTTCCTTCGAGCGGAAGACGAACGGGAGAGGAGACTTGCTAACTAGACACGCAATAGTCAACACCATAGTTTGTTTTCGTGTCATAATTATTTTTCTGCGATAGAGAAATGTTTGTATAATATTCGTGTGTACATAAATTAATGTACAGTCATCATTTTTTTAATAAATGGGAGCTTCCCATTTTGTACTTCAAAAAGTTGTGCAAATAATAACAGTTGTAGAAACAGGTGCGTCCAAATGTAACAACTTCCTTCTTGCTTTCTTAATTTTATCAGTCGACTTTTTGATCTTCGTATCCATTGTTTCATTGGTATCTGGTACATTCTTCATTAGCCACAAATTCTTCTTTTTTAGGTATTTTTTGTGCAGGTACAACAATAACCTTTATATATTATAAGTTAATCCAGAGATAACTGAGTAAAAAAAATATTTGGTTCAAAGCACGGCACGAAATCATTTGGTAGCCTTTCAAGGGAATCGTTTTCTTAAGCTTCTATCAAATAATACAAATATCAATTCTGAATTACTATCATTAGCTTTTTTTTTCGGAGACATGTTAGCCGCGTACAACTATAAGTGTCCCCTGAATTCCAGGGCACAGGCGTAACCTTTATTGACATGAGCCTTTATTTACATATCTATACACTACAATTTACATAGCTTTACACAAACTTAAGTCAAAACTAACTTATGGGCTTGCGCTCCGTCGCTCCATTGTTCAGGGCCTCCATATTTATCTCCAGGGCCGCCCTCGAGAAAATGGCTACCGCCTGCCAGCATACTTCTTTCTCGATGATTCCGAAGAATGATGTCGAACCGTAGCTCGCCTACTTTTTTACTACTTCTGCGCTCACCAGCTTATTCTTTGGCATTCTGGGCTGAACTTTACCGCTTTTCTATAAGGCAAAAGAATTTCTTAAAACGTGCCCAGACAGGAGCTTCATCAGATTATAGTATAGCTCCTCATGTTTAGTCTATCTAAGGCTTTGTGGCTAGTTTTAGCGGTCCATCGCCCCTTGTTGCTGGTGGACTACCTCTCCTGCCAGTACCTCCCCAGCTGCTCCTTCGCCTCTTTTCTGGCCTCGCCTTTGGGGACGGCCAGTATATAGAGGCCCTAGCTGCAATCATCAAAACGGCAGGGGGGACGATACCTCCATTGCATCCGCCTGGCCACTCGCGGTGCTCCGAATCTCATGGCTCTGCGACTCCACATTTATCCTCGACACCGCATTTCTCCTCGACCTTATGGAGTCCTCCCTCACCGGGGCTGCGTATAACAGCTTGGAATACACTACACTCACGAGGAGGAGTCTTCTGCTAGCATCCCTCGTCCTCCTGACCTTAGAAAGCAGCCTTCCTACTGCCTTCGTTTCTATTGCCGCCCCTACCACTGCTTTCCTAACATGTTGAGCACAGTGGGGCCTTGAGTTCAAAGGTATTTCATGCTGCTGCCCATCTCGACGGCCTATCCCAGCAGCTCTATCATTTGAACTATGGATAGCGGGATTTCCCCTGCCGTGAATTTGAACCTTTTCTTATACTGATATGGTGACAGGTTACCATCACCGATACTCTTCTATGTCAATAATGCAGACTGGGCGATGCACATCAGGTTCGCTTGACCTTGACCAGGTTTTCTACCGCTTTGCGCCAGGCAATGCACGGACAGCAGCCAGCACCTCTTCTTCGCCAAAGTACTCTTCCCCCATGGGTGTGGACGTCCAGGACCCAGGAAGCTCCTCTATCGTCTGCCTCGAGAACAAGGCCTTTTACGGACACTAATGCGTCGATATTAGTGGGGCTCACCATAAGTTTCTTCGCGATGATGCTCCTCCATTTCCTTCTGTAGCTCCTTCCATTTCACACTTTTGCTTATCTCGATAGCTGTCCTCAGGTTTTGCTTTGCCTCCTTCATAGCCATTTTAAGGATGAAGAGATCCCCACCCTACCCCCTACATCTACTGAGTTCCATCCAGCGGCGTTCGCTTTCGCCCTTGCTACCACTTCATCGTTTCACCAATATGAAAACCTATGCGACCCCGCCCCCCTTTTCTTAGAGATGGTGATGCACCCTCGGCCATCTGCTCCTCTCCAGCTGGTATACCAGACTAGCTCTACATATACTTGCAGAGCATGGCCGGGTCCATCCTCCAGATGTCCTATCTCTTCTTCCTCCCACCCGGGGCCAAGCGACCTAGCCTCTATATAGCCAACTCTGAATTTTATATGTCGGTGGTCGCTGAACGCCTTCTCCGTCCCCACTCCCCAATCAGTCCTGAGTAAGGACTCGGGCAACGCCAAAGTAAGGTCTATGACAGATGCGGAATTTGTTCTGACCATCGTTTCTATTCTCCTTCATTAACCACCTCGAGGTCCAGCAATTGTTTCGTCTGTCAAACCTGCTCTCCTTCTACTGGTGAGCCTTCGCATTAAAGCCACTATTGTTTCCTCTCCCAACCTCTCTTGGAACGGCTCTAGCATCGAAATCTGGACAAATTGATGTAGTATATTACAAAGATAATAAAAGTTTCTTATTTCGCCAAAAGTTTCTGCTCGATCTATCTAATTCTTTCAGATATACGCAAAATTATTCAGACAGTAAAATATTTACTTCAAATGTTTGTTTAGCCTAATGTACTACAAATTACACCAAAAAAATTCAATTTTAATAAAAATCATCAATATTATTAACTATTACAATAATTTAGCGTACTCCTAACCTCATTCAACCAACGATATATTGGGCCAACGTTCTCTAGACTTTCCTCAATATATAATAAATTGACCAAAAGATCATAAAGTAACATAGATGAGCTAACTCAAAGCACTTCTAAAGTTAGTCATGATAAAGATAACATTTTAGTTTATTAACTCGTAAAACCTTTTACTACTGACCACACCCATAAGATTCTTCTAGATTTTCATTTGTTCTACTCTCTGCTTAATTTTTTAGATAGTAAAATTTAACTTTAAATGAGGGGTTGTAAATTATGAGATTTATTTTTTGTTCGCTTATAAAATTTAAGAGTTTTACTACGATACTGCCGGAAGATACTGACCAGAATTAACAAAATATATATATTACAATAAAATGATTCTCTATTTAGCTCTAACCATAGTATTGGGTGTTTCTAAATAAATATCGGGGTTTTAACGCTTTGTAATATTTATTACCAAAAACTTATAATCATAATTAGTTCATGAAATGAAAGAGCAACTCAAACAGTTATACGTGCAAGCTTGCAAGGGTTCAATAGGTTTTCCTAAACTTTGTTTAGTGTTTGTGGTGTAATTGTTGCAACAGCTATCAAAATCCTGTGTCTTAGATTTCCGTTTCCGCAAAACTTTCCAAACAGTCATCACCAAAATTGCTAATTCACGACTAGCCAAACTGATTTCGTCGAGCTACGTGTAATAGACTCTCTCACTCGCTCAACACTCTCTTCAGAAACATTACTTTTCCCTTTGCAAAGGTAGTCGGTTTTTTCAAACTGATGATACCAGCTACGGGTATTATTATCACTTGGGGATCTCATCTGAACTTAATCCGAAATCAATCTATTAGCAGGATATTGTCAGACTCCTACCAACTAAAATCACTCATCGGAGATAACTTTTGGGACTAGTCGGAAGCAATAAGTATTTTCTAGTCTGAGCTTTTAAGAAATCATATATTATTAATTAAAAAATTCGGTGGCTGGAGGATTCATGAAGACTAATTGAGTACCAATAAAAACATTACGAGGACTTTGATGTTTGATGTTAGTAGACACTTTACGGAAATTTTAGTCCGAAACGTGAATTTGCATTTATTTTGCTGTATAAATTCACAGCGAGCTCTTTAAAATTCATAGCATTGGAAATTTTAGTGTTCCAATGAATTAGCGGCTTACAATTTGTGAGGATCTGCAGTAACTTTAAATTGATGCTGCGTAGGGTAGCTGATAATTGTGAATAATTTTGATAATAATTAGTCTTAATTGATAGATTAAATCTGATTTTGATTATTAACCTTAGACTTTAGCTTTGGCTTTATAGATTTGATATGCGATCGATTTTAACCATCTAAGATGCTGTCCGAAAATTATTTATTATCGTCTTTAATCGGAATTAATTCCCCTACAAAGAATTATTTGAGGGTATCGAAATATAAATGTATCAGAGTAATCCATGCACTTTGCGCATTTGTAGGTGTAGTGGAAAGTGATCTCAATTAATCTCTAATTATGTTAACATGGCATAACATATTTAATAACCAAGTTTTCATTGTGGAAAGAACTAAACCGTATATGGCAAGAAATCTGATGAAAGATTATCAAAGTATCCTTTACTGGTGACAGGGCCAACAAAGCAGCATTGGACGAAAGTGGAAGATAATGTTGACGGGAACTTGAGCCTTATCATGTGAAGTCGACATTTTTTTAATATTTTTTTTTTAAATTATTTGTAAGTTTTCCCAAAAAGTTATATTCACACATTGGATAAATAAATAGATATAAAATATAATTCTAATTACATTAAAATTTCATGACACTATAATTATAATTAACAACGAGAACATTTTCTTTTCAGTTGCGTAATCCAATTCACAATGGCCACGCATTGTTGATGACAGATACCAAACAGCAGCTGGAACGCAGGGGATTTAAAAATCCCGTACTTCTGCTTCACCCCTTAGGCGGTTGGACGAAGGACGACGACGTTCCTTTAAAGACAAGAATGGAACAACACCAGGCAGTAATGGACGACGGCCTATTGGATACAAACAGTACGGTTTTGGCAATATTTCCTAGCCCAATGATGTATGCTGGACCAACAGAGGTAAATATTTTTATATAGATACTTAAATTGTAGCCAAATTAATAGTATAAATTATAAAACATAATTGTACACAAGAAGAATATATCATTTGATATTTATTTTTTATTCTTAAGTTCCTTTCAATAAACACAAAAACATTTAACCATTTTTAGAGAAATTAGTTGTTAAGCCGTTTATATATGTTTAGGTACAATGGCATGCCAAGTCTAGAATGTGCGCTGGTGCAAACTTTTACATAGTCGGAAGAGATCCAGCGGGTGTTCCACATCCCTCTGGAAAAGAAGCAACGCCTGACGGCAATCTGTATGATGCCACTCATGGCGGCAGAGTCCTCAAAATGGCACCAGGACTGGGATCTCTGGAGATCATACCGTTCAGGGTGGCAGCTTACGACATGAAAAATCAAAAGATGAGCTTCTTCGACCCGTCCCGAAAAGACGAATTCGATTTCATTTCAGGAACCAGAATGAGAGGTAATTATTACACTTACATAAAACCTACTTAACTGAATAAATACAAACCAAAAAAATATTTAATGATGATTATAATTATTAGTTTTTAAGGAAAAGCAAATAAAAACTAATTTCAATGAACTATGAAATAATCTTATTTAATAATAAGATAACATTACCAAAACATTTCGTAAATCTACAACAATGAGTCTTTCTAAGACTAAAAAACAAATCATCTATTGAAACTACTTCTTCTCTGGCAAATTTCTTATTATTAGTTAATTTTCTTCAACTTTAATACATTTTAATTATCAATCTTATTCTTTTTAAAATGTTTAATCTTGGATAGTTGAAATACTTGTTGAAATAGGTTGGGTTCATTACAGTATCCCAATTCTAAATCAATTTAATAGGTTTGTTTCGGTTAATACACTTGTGGTGTGTCATGTTTTTAAATACGAGATTGATAAGTCTGTTATTTATTGAAACTCTATATCACTGTGTCAGTATTTTATTAAGTTCCATGTTTTTATTTGCAATTTCCTAACATGGAACACAAGAAGTGTATTAATCCAAACAAACCTATTAAATTCTTTTACCATCAAGAATATCGCTTATGAAGTATTAAATTTCAAAATCTCTTTCTTTCTGTGATGTTTAGCTACTGTGAAATAATTTACTGTTCGTTTTCTATTTCAGGTTTAGCACGATCCGGACAAACTCCACCATCTGGCTTCATGTCAACTAAAGCTTGGGACGTTCTCTCCAACTATTATCAAAATCTCAACATTAATTAACCAGTCACGATTTAACACTACTTTTTAATAATAAATAATACCACCTAGCTCCTACAGGATCTATGTGGTATTACTGACAGTCTTCTGACATCTATACCACAGGGGAAAGAAGACATAAAGTCATATTTAATGTACAATTATGAAAGGCACCCGTTTATATTATAAGTATGAAATATCTAGTTTTGTAAATACTTTATTTTTATGTAAATAAAATATACTTTAAATTTAAAAGAAAAGTATTCAAATGAGTGTGCAACAATTTTTGTACACTGCAATAATTATTGTGTTATCTATCATATATTATTTTCTATTTTCTGTATATATTTTTCATATAATTATTTAGCTATCTCACTCTTTTAATTTTTAAAATTTTAGTAACATAAATTTTTCTTTTGCAACGTATAAAATCTATGTTAGAAGCTTTAAAATTGTTTTAACGACGTGACAAGTGTTAATAGGTACGGATTGATTCCTTTATTTAATACCGGGTATTTCTAAATGAATATCAGGACTGTAGAGAATCAAAATAGGAAGTACCAATTACAGTTCCATCTCCAAACAGAAAAGACCTATAATCTTTCCGGCGAGATATGTCGAACATTCAATTTAGGGGAGTCTCGTTACTATTGTACCATCTGGTGAGGATTATCTGAGCCCCAGTTGTGCATATTATGAGTGTATACGTGTCCGTTTTCTGTTTAGTAGCCGCCATTTTTGCTACTAGCGCCCTCTAGTCCATGCGCGTACCAACAAACATAACTGTTTGAGTTATTCTTTTATTTCATGTATTAATTATGATTTTAAGTTTTACGTAATAAGTACTACAAAGCGTTAAAACTCTGATATCTATTTAGAAAAATACGGTACTTTATTTAAGTTTAATCAAAAGATATTTTATCTCTTATTGTAATGAAGATGAAGAAAATCGGATATTTTAATAGAACATGCTTAGTTTCCTACAGGTTTACGCAGATAAGAATGGAGTATAGTATCAGTTTGTTCGGGTGCAATCTTCGCTTTCAAAGTCCTATTAGGAGCGCAAGTTACTTTCATAAATTTACTTTGGGCAGTTGAATATAACTAAATAATTTTACTATTTATCTGCAATTTGCTTCTTCGTTCCCTGTGAAATCTGATCGATGCACATAGGGTATTTGAATGCTTTCCCCACCAGCCCATTTACAAACCTGTCACATTATTGTCGCGAGCCATTTCTTACAAGGGTTCATAAAATTACAGAATTAAGGGAAGTAAGCAGCTATTAATGACTTATATTGTTACTCTTCAGTGTATTTTTTGGCTGTGTTATATTCATGTTTTTTTCAAATTGTAGATCTATTTGAAACTTCCTAGTAAAGTACTTTAAGAGATGTTGTTCACGGGCACCTCAATCTCGAAATTTCTGTTTTTCTAGAATCCATAAAGATTTTGCGGTGTATTCTTCTACAACTGCTTAAAGTATTACTTTTGTTATTGTTTATATGTATGACTAAGGGTAACAGGGTCATACTTGGTTCCATTATTATTCTTTTTGTCACGCAATCTTTGATCAAGGAGCATTGCGGTGGGTTTGTGCTAGCTTGGCTACAATATTACTGATGCATATGATAATATCTGTCGCAAAATTATAAACATTTTTTTCTCTAAATCTAAGTTAATACACATAGCGTCTCAATTATTAAAGTGCTCTGCTTCTTTATAATAATAATAATAAAAATCAAGGGGAGGAATCTTGTGCGTGGGTAAGAATTTTTCTTTGGATCGATTTCAAGTAGAGTAGGCAATTGTCTCTTGTAGAAGCCCACAGTAATACCGTAATATATATGGTTTTCCACTGAAGCATGATATATTATTTTTACGTCGATATTACGTTTTCTGAATTATAGCCATTTCAAGGTTATGAAATGTTGGAAGATTATTAGCGTGGCAGGTGAAAGATATAAACTTTGTTTTGGAGATGTTTAGATTAGGGTTCAGGTACTCAAATATTTTTCGCAAATTTACTTAAGCCTTTTTTAACTCCCAGCTCGAACCTTCGTAAAATATGGTCGCACCATCTGCAAAAGCTACTAAGGTTCTTTCTGATGTAATATCAAATATATTATTGACATACACTAAGAACAAAATAGGACCCAAAACCGTTCCTTAGGGAAGTTAGTGGATGAGCAATATGTTGCTTTATTTGTTTTAGGACATATGAACTTACTTTATCCATTCCATATGAGTTTTTTGCTTTTAAATTTGAAATGATAAGTATGACTTCAATTTCGGTCGGTTGTAGAAACAATGAATTGGTATTAGAAGGTCTATTTAAATTTTTATAGCCTCATTGATTATTGATTGTGGCTGCAAAATTAGGTCTGATATTTATGAAGTAATCATATATATACAATAATCTTTATTTGGACACAACAAAATACATAATAACAATAAATATGAATGCAATACAAATAGATGGTGTTAGTCCGTCTAGATTATAGACCTGAGGTCTTTCAGCCCTGTCTTTGAATTTAAGGTGGGAGAAAAAAAATTCTTTGCTTGCTAGCTTAACTGTCCTGATGATTCGCACAAATGAATTCATGAATTGTGGGGGGCTGAAGTAATCATTAAAAGTATCTATGATTTCTTGGGGAGAAGATGTTACTTTGTTATTGTGACTAACTCTATTAATTGAACAATAATTGGATTGTCTTGACCTAGCGGCCTCTTTAAAAGTTTCCCATAAAGTTTTCATATTTCCGGGGCCGGCAATTATTTTGTGTTTATTTTGGCCCATCGTATATCCATCTGTACCTGATTTCTAAGATTTTTAAGTTAATTTACTAGTTCTATATTCTGAGGTGATTTAAAATGATCCTTGTGTAGCTTATTTTTTAAGTTAATTTTTTGATAATGTTGTTTGTACTCCAGAACTCTCGGTTTAATTTGTTCCTAGGAATTTTTGACACCTTCGTACATTCTTTGATTTTCATCGTTAATGTTTGTTTAAAGAGGTCACTTTTCATACCTGAGTTTATATTACTGTGGATGACCAGTTCAGTCACGAAAGGGATTTTTTTAAGTATAAACTTTTGTTTATACTTCGAATATTTAAGTATACAGGGTTATTCACGCTATACGGCACGGAATATTGTGGCCAAAATACGTGACTTTCAAAAAGTTTCACTTTGGGGATATATGGGGGTCTATTAGGGCTACTTTTTAAAATTACTTTCATAATATACAGGGTGTTCCAAAAACCCTAAAAGTATCAAAGTTGTGTTTTTTTTAATGAAACACCCTGTATTTTATTGCATTTTTGGATCCTTCGATCAAAATAAGTGTGTGTTTTAATAAGGTTTTTATTACTTAAACCTTAAGGTTTTTGAAATAATTTGAATTTTGTAAAAATTTAACATAATTTTCATGTTTCAAATACTTAAAAAGTAATTAAGTTATGCATACCAAATTTACACTGAAATGTAATAATAGATCATATTTTATTTTCCAAGTATAATAAATTTGACATCTTATACCGGGTGTAAAAAAATTGGAAATAAACAAATGAGAACTTTAAATGGCTATAACTTCATTTATTTAAATGGAACGCTATATTTATTAATTTATCAGCAAATGCACGTTTTAATTACCTATCGAATGGTATTTATATCTTAAATGTTAAGTCTTCTCGTTTTTACAGAAAACGCCAAAATATTGTTTATTGCACCGTTTTAGGACTTTTTAAGTAAAAATTTTAATGTATCTAGTTTTCCATCGTATTTAAAAACGTAAGATAATTAATTTAGTCTGTTACTTTAGTTTAAAAAGCCTGTCTTTTTTTATAGTTGTGTTATTTTGCGTTTTTGTGTTAGATCGTTAGTAATCGTTATTGTTTGAACATCGTTGTTGTATTTAATAGTAAAAAAATGAAAATTTACACAGATTTTCTTATTCTGGGGTTTTTATAACTGACACTTCCAATTTCTTTAAATTCGTTTAATAGTCTCTCAAAAATGGCTGGCTTAGGGTGTTTTCTTTCGGGAAACCTTTAAGTATAAACTCGACAAGCCAATAAACAATTTTGATGATTTTCTCCAAGCATAAAGATAATGCCAATACCTCCTTCTTTTGAGTAAATCTTTATTTTTTACCAAAAAATACAATAGCGATGTTCCAACAATAACGATTACTAACGATCTAACACAAAAATTCTAAATAAGACAACTATAACAAAAGACAGGCTTTTAAACTAAAGTGGCATACTAAATTAATTATCTGATGTTTTTAAATACCATAGAAAACTAGATACATTAAATTTTTTTCTTAAAAAGTACTAAAACGGTGCAATAAACAATATTTTGGCGTTTTCTGTAAAAACGAGAAGACTTAACATTTAAGATATAAATACCATTCGATAGGTAATTACAACGTGCATTTGCTGATAAATTAATAAATATAGCGTTCCATTTAAATAAATGAAGTTATAGCCATTTAAAGTTATCATTTGTTTAATTCCAATTTTTTTACACCCGGTATAAGATGTCAAATTTATTATACTTGGAACATAAAATATGATCTATTGTTACATTTCAGTGTAAATTTGGTATACATAACTTAATTACTTTTTAAGTATTTGAAACATGAAAATTAGGTTAAATTTTTACAAAATTCAAATTATTTCAAAAACCTTAAGGTTTAAGTAATAAAAACCTTATTAAAACAAACACTTATTTTGACCGAAGGATCCAAAAATGCAATAAAATACAGGGTGTTTCACTAAAAAAAACACAACTTTGATACTTTTAGGGTTTTTGGGACACCCTGTATATTATGAAAGTAATTTTAAAAAGTAGCCCTAATAGACCCCCATATATCCCCAAAGTGAAACTTTTTGAAAGTCACGTATTTTGGCCACAATATTCCGTGCCGTATAGCGTGAATAACCCTGTATAATTTTAAAATTAGAATTGATACTGTTTATGGTGAATATTTTATTTAGTTTGTTCTATTTCTAATTCATAGGTGATTATTGGGTCGTAACTATAGAGAAATTAGTTACGATTATAGAATCCACATTTATTTATCGAGCAATTTAGGTAGTTAAGAGATAGAAAGAATTAGACAACGATACAAAGTCGCCTAGGGGTCATTCAAGGCTCAAAAACAATTAGAGGTAGAATTTGAGATTTTGTTGTCGTTCGCTTGTATACCTTCAGATCTGGTTCTTATTTTTATTATCTCATTTTTCATTCTTAGGGTAGAGGCTGTATATCTTTTGCTTTGTTCTTTTCCTATATTACCGTTACCTACTAATATTTGTGTAGGCTTAATTGGAATTTGTTAAGTTATTCAGAGCTCTTTTGTATGTCCGTTCCCGATTGAGTGTGAATTTGGAGCACTATTGAATCTTACTTCATAGGTTAATATTAACTCCTAAAAAAAAGTTCTCTTAATATTTCAATAATCTCGATTATTTTCCATTTCTAGGCTAAAAATTATTACATTATTTCGTCTTTGTCTTCTGTGGATAATTTCAATTTTTTCTAATATTCTGTAATTTTCACTATCTACGTCAAAGACTGTTTTTTTGTTTATTTCCTCAATTGTTAGCCGTAGTTTTGCTTCCGCTGCATCGATTTTATGAACTAGGTGTTTTTTGGTTCTTATAATTTCATCTAATATTTGTTTAAGCTCCGACATAATATTCCTAATTACTCTGACTGAGTTCTTGTATATCTATCAGATGGGAATTCCAGGTTAGTTTTTTTTGTTAATGCCTCCTTCTATATCATCACAAACGCTTTATAGCTTATAATTCCATAATTCCTCCATATTGAAGTAATAGCTTTAATATTTTATCATATATTCTCCTTAAACTCGATGAAAAAGACATTCCTCCTCTTGTTATGGATTCTTGCAGGGTACATAAATAATAAATTTATTATTTTAACGCGAGTTCATCACTACAAAAGCTTGGGAGCTTGCAACCTCTGTTTAATAATAATAATCTTTATTTTCAAGGTGTAAAAATTATACTAAATGAAATTAATTTTGAATTAATTCATGAGAAATTCTTCTATTGAATAAGGTTCTTTTTCTAGGTTTCCCCATTTCCCTACTAACAATTATATCCCTGCCTTTTTACATTCTTCCACCAGTTCTTCCATATTCGGAGTGAAGTTCTTGTGAACTAACGCTAGAGAATCAATAAACTGGTTAAAAATATGTTGAATGCGTTTTGTCAGAAATGAACCGTATACAATTTTCATAAGATATCAATGAATGAGAATGAAAATTGTAGTCCTGAATTTATTAACCACGTCGGGGTAGACCAAAAAAGTTCGAAAATATTATATTGACCCGACTGTATTAAAATCTCAGCAAAATTCAAGGATATAATTGACCTATTACAATATATTCCACCGGAATCATGATTTCTTCAAATCTCTTTCACACACAGAAAATATAGATGAGTAGTAAATTGTTTTGTAGTTTATGTTTGTAATTTTGTACGTTATGTAGTTAAAAAATGCTTTGAATCGCATAAATTATGTTTTTGAAGTGTTGAAGATATGTAAGATAGAATGAGTATTGTTTTTTTTAAATTTGAAGCATCTTAAAGCATATTCAATGGACTTGGGCTCTTTCGAATTTTATAACCAATTTGGTTGGTAATTTTGAAAGTGGCTAACTCCATTTTTAGTAAGAAAACGCATAGTATTCAGTTAATAATTGCTATTATTTTAATAAAAACTATAAATTGAACACCTTTAGATATGCTTAAGCAGTATGACTCATTAATATCCTGTATGTATATTTTTAATTGCATTGAAGCACAAACCCTTAAATACCTTGTATTTTATATACAAATTAAATATTGATTTTCTCACTATTAATTAATACCTCAATTTTAGTCTATATGGATTTAGGCCACTTTCAAAATAAACTGCTCATAAACCATTATAAGAGCAGTTTACTTTTTATTATTATTTTTATTAATAAATTTTTCTGGCTTTTCATCCCCTACTGAGCCCAAAAAACAGGAAAGTCGCACTGAAATCCCTAACGTTTGCAAATAGGCATATTGGTATATAAAGGGTCCGCCAATAGGGACGCGCGAAGTTTGCCGGAAGGGTGCGGCCATGTTGTTCGAGGTAGAGCTGTCAAAGTTGCTGTCATTTGTTCAGTATATAACCCCAAATCACCATGGCAAGTTTGAGTGTCGAGCAGCACGTGCAAATTATTAAATTGTTTTACGAAAATGGGTCATCAGTTCGAGCAACGTTCCGCGCACTTCGCCCATTTTACGGTCGCGATGATCGGCCTGTAGAGTCGACTATCCGTCGATTGGTGGGCAAATTCGAGTCGACTGGTCGACTGGTCGACAGAAAGTCACTGTTTGGTGTGGATTTTGGGCCGGCGGCATCATCGGTCCGTACTTTTTCGAGAACGAAGCTGGGGCGGCCATAACCGTCAATGGGGAGCGCTACAGGTCGATGATAACCAACTGCTTTTGGCCTAAACTGGATGATATGGACACGGACGACATGTGGTTCCAGCAGGACGGCGCCACGTGCCACACAGGCCATGCCACAATGGACATTCTGCACGAGCGATTTCCGGACATGGTCATCTCGCGCGGAGGCGATATCAACTGGCCACCGAGATCGTGCGATTTAACGCCTTTAGACTTTTTTCTCTGGCTATCTCAAGTCGCTGGTCTACGCCAACAAGCCTCTAAACACCGATGACCTCAAAGTCAACATACGCAACGCCATCGCTCAAATTGAGGCCGATATGTGCTCCAGAGTCATCGAAAATTGGACCTCCCGGATCCGGGCTACCAAACGGAGCCGCGGTGGTCATTTGAACGATGTTATCTTCCATACTTACTATGGGGTCGAATACCCTTTCTACCTCACACACAACTTGTTTTATTCAATTTTAAAGTTCACGCGCCCTTATTGGCGGACCCTATAGTTGCAGTGAGTTACGTACAAGACAAATTTAGAAATGGCATTATTTGGTATACCTGTATTTTTTATCTAAAAAAGATATACCTTGGGGGGACTTAGTCTCTAAACATGATGTATTGCTAACCTGCAAATTATTCTATACACAAAATTCACTTCATTGCTAGCACTAGGTATGATTTTTGGTTCAGCCTTTTTTGATCAGTTTTGGATTTCAAAATGTGCTGAAGCCGTGGAGAAAAAAAGCAAAATCTTCTCTGCCGGTGTCTTACCCTTGTAGGTCTCCTCCCGCAGCCGTAGCTCCTTAAACCCTGAAAAGAAGCACAATATTTTATTGCTGATAGTCTTATTATACTGAAGTAAGTATCTTCAAATTCTGTTTTCAAAATTAAGTGGCTAACCTATAGTAACCCGGTTGTGGTTATTCTTAAATTGGTAAGCCTAAATTTCCAATGTATTGCCTGTTTAAGGATAACCAATTTGGATTATATGTGATGATGTGATGGGATACAAAAATAAAAATATTTTGCATATAATTTACTAATCTAACAACTACACAACACTAATACAATACAATTGAAAAATCACATGTATACATAATTATGTTAATTGCATCTAATTAACGCTCCATTTGGGCTGGTAGTTGCTTATCTTCTTCGCCATTCGTCTGCAAATAAAATAATACTTATTACCTAAAGATTTTACACTATACATAATTTATAAATGATATTAAGCATTAAGAGAAAGTGGTCAGTAATGATAAGTTTAGTAACTTATTCACTATAAATACCTCTAGCCCATCATTTAATCAGTAAAATATAATCGAGGGTTTTAGTTAGAAGTGGTAAAATGTAAATAATCAAAAAATAATTGCATTTTTTAATTGATGTATTCATACAAATATTTCAAATATTTGATGATGTTTTACTGACTGGAGTGTAGGATAGAGGCCACCCACCCACCCTACATATACATACAGGGTGTCCCGTTAATGCAGGGAAATGGCTAGACCATAGATTCCTGAGGTCAAAATATGACGATTTAACGCAACTTTTCTATATCCAAAAATTTACGGTTAAGACGGAATTTGGCTTCAAAGTTTTAAAAATTTTTATTTCTTTTGTTTATAACAATTGAACGCTTTATTTGATTTCAATGAAATTTATTTTTAATAACTACCATAATATAATACATCATTTCAGTTATTATGACTATTATTGGTTAACAAGAAGTATAAGAAACAGTAGTACCACCACTTAAAAACTAAAATATTTTTTTATTGGTGGATCTAATAAAAACTAAAAAAATACTACTTGAAAGACAATTTAATTTAAAAACTTTTTTATCTCTTAATAATATTTGATATCTTTTACGGTTTTCCCACAAAAAAATAAAATATATATTTTTTATCTAGTAAAAACAAAATCAAGTTTTTCATCGAATCGAAAAAACATGTTTTTCGTGGCCGTCTTTGTTTAAAAAATGTAAATTATGTATAATAATAATTATTTAGTGTCTTTTAACAATTAATTTTTAACTTTATTATAGTTCATAAATATTCATATTTGGAACAAACAGATATCTTGTTTGTATTAGGATTTTGCAAAGAAAATTGTTTGAAAAGTGTTAGATGTTGTTTTGATTTATTTTATTAATTGATATTATTTAATTTTTATTCAATAGAGTAAGTTTATTTACTTATTAATGAGTGCATAATGAGTATACTATACTCATATTTTATTTTTTTGTGCAAAAACCGTACAAGATATCAAAAACTAGTAAGAGTCAAAAAAGTTTTTAAATCTAATGCCCTTTCAAGTAGATTTTTTTGGATTTTATTGGGTGCACCAATAAAAAAATATTTTCGTTTTTAAGTGGTGGTACTACTGTTTTTTATACTTCCTGTCAATCACTAATGCCAACAATAACTAAAATGATGTATGATATTATGATACTTATTAATAATAAGTTTCATTCAAATCAAATAAAGCGTTCAATTGTTACAAACGAAAGAAATAAAAAATTTTGAAACTTTGAAGACAAATTCCAGCTTAACCGTAAATTTTTGGATATAGATAAGTTGCGTTAAATCATCATATTTTGACCCCAGGAATCTATGGTCTAGCCATTTCCCCGCATTAACGGGACACCCTGTATAATAACTTTAATTACTGATCGCCTCGCGGTTTGCAATAACTTTAATTACAAAATTTGAATAAAAGAAATATTTTTGAGTGTGTAAATTTATAAAAATTATATACATAATAAGTAAAAAGGCTTTACATCATGCTTAAATAAGATTAGCTATAGAAGGTCATTTATGTTTTAACTTAAATTTGGATTCTGCTTTATTTTTTATTACATACAAGGTTTTATGGTTTTGTGAGAAGCAAAATCATCAACAATTAGTATTTAAAGTTATCATATATATGTAGGGTGGGTGGGTGGCCTCTATTCCACCCTCCAATCAGTAAACCATAAGCGAGGGTTTTATTTAAAAGTTGTAAAATATAAATAAACACAAAGTAATTGCATACAAGTTTTTCAAATAATTTTTAATGATGTTTTACTGATTGAATGGTGGGATAGAGGCCACCCACCCACCCTACATATACATATAAATTTCAATTACTGATCGTCTCACGGTTTGAAGTAAAATTAACTATAAAACTTTCTGAATAAAAAAGAAATTCCAAAGGTAAAATTTTTGAGTGAGGAAATTAATAAAATTTTTATTAATGTGAAGTGGGCAGACTTAAAATCTAAATTAATTAAGATTAGCTATAGAAGGTCATTTATACTTAAACAAAAATTTTGATTATGCTTTATTTTTTATTACATACAAGGTTTTATTGTTTTGTAAGTAGCAAAATCATCAACAAAGAGTATTTAAAGTTATCATGTATATGTAGGGTGGGTGGGTGGCCTCTATCCCACCCTCTAATCAGTAAAACATAAGCAAGGGTTTTATTTAAAAGTTGTAAAATATAAATAAACACAAAATATTTGCAAGTTTTATAGATTTATTTATACAAATTTTTCAAATAACTTTTGATGATGTTTTACTGATTTAATGGTGGGATAGAGGCCACCCACCCACCCTACATATGCATATAAATTTTAATTACTGATCGTCTCGCGGTTTGGAGCAAAATTAATTACTTTCTGAATAAAAAATAAATTCCGAAGGTAAAATTTTTGAGTGAGGAAATTAATACAATTTTCATTAATGAGAGGTGGGCGGACTTAAAATCTAAATTAATTAAGATTAGCTATAGAAGGTCATTTATATTTAAACTAAAATTTTGATTATGCTTTATTTTTTATTACATACAAGGTTTTATTGTTTTGTAAGTAGCAAAATCATCAACAATTAGTATTTAAAGTTCTCATATATATGTAGGGTGGGTGGGTGGCCTCTATCCTACCCTCCAATCAGTAAAACATAGGCGAGGGTTTTATTTAAAAGTTGTAAAATATAGGTACACACAAAATAATTGCAATTTTTAGAGATTTATTCATACAAATTTTTCAAATAATTTTGAATGATGTTTTACTGATTGGTGGGTGGGATAGAGGCCACCCACCCACCCTACATATACATATATATTTCAATTACTAATCGTCTCGCGGTTTGCAGTAAAATTAATTATAAAACTTTTTGACAAAAAGAAATTGAAAAGGTATTATTTTTGAGTGAGTAAATTAATAAAAATTTTATGCATGATGGGTGGGCAGACTTTAAGTCTAAATTAGATAATAGATTAGCTATAGAAGGTAATAGGTAGCCAAATAATTGTACTACTACTACTATTACAAACTAGATTATTATTATGTAGGACTAATAACTCAATCTTTGCATTAACAGGACCAAAAAATAATAATTAATTTATCTGATTGATATATTTTTATTTTATAAATATTTATTTTTATTTTCGATATAATTAAACCAATAAAAACAATTAATACTACACAATACCTACCATTTTATTAAAAATATAACTTAAACCTAATGAATAAATTACATTTAAGTTAGTTTGACATAACGGAGTACCTCGACTACAGTTAATATTTTACATTAAATTATTTACAATAGCGTAAATTATTTAGAACAGGACACACCATTTATTATTATTGCTTCATAACCTAAAATAATTTTAAAATATATTATTTTAACCTTCATCTACCTTAACTAAGTAATCTTGTACCGCAGGAATCTTCTCTGCCCTCGCTGTGATACCTCTTGGCGGTGGCTCAAGATCATGCACCATTTTGTAGACCTCTGAATTCTGTAGGTGGTCCAAATTCTTTGGCGGCGGTTGATACTTCAGGAAGTTGATCCTGTTAACGTTAAAATAAAAGTAAATCATGTGTATACACATTGAATCCATGAATCAACAACAATTTTGTCAATAATTGACTGTATTTTAACGTATTCACTGCATTTCCCGCTTGATATTTTTCTAAAAAAATATTATAGCAGCTAACATGTTAAAATAACTGGATTGAAAGTGTATAATTTACAAATATATGAAAAGTAATTAATATATTATACAAAATTATTTGTGATGTTCATAGATTCAAAAGATAATGGTAAAAAGCAAGGAATGATTACCTTCGTATTAACAGATGCTATGGCCGAGTAGTTATATGCTATGAAAATGTTTACATATTGTTAGTGATATGTACTCACTTTTTCTTTTCAGTTACGACACTAGGCACCAGGAAACAATTGGATTCTCTGAAAATTCACCATGCATGCTGGGTTTGTGGAATTTTTATTCACGGAGGGATTTTGTTTTTTTTTGGAAGCCTGTCCGCGGGTCGGGCGCCGATTTTGACTTGTGGGGCGCAAAGAATAAGTCAAAATCGCCGCTTACCGCGCGTTGAATTCTACACTACCTATAAACGGGTTGGGTCACCCTAGTCCACGGCCAAATTTGGTTCCAGTGGTTGACCTGCAAAACAATACGCCGTAAACGAGCCTGTCCATTCAATTACCCTATCGTTTTTCCCGTAATGACTTCATAATATGAACTTATGGTCTCGTCAATTTTATCGTCGGACAATTTTGGTTGCCGCACTGAACGCACTGCGTCGTCCGGTTGGGCCCATTTTCTGCCGCCCGGCAAAATAATGGGTCTCTCTAAAGGAGTCAACGGTTGCTGCTGCATCTTCTCCTGGAAACAGAAAATGCACGACAATAAAGCCCCGGCAAATTGGAACACCGATGGTCCTCGTGTTTTGATCCACCGCCAAATTGGACCTCCACCAAATACCCTAATATTGGCAAAATTACACAAACAAAACAAAACATGACATATACGATTATAAACAGTTACCTTTTCTTTTTTAGCAATCCTCTCCTCCTCTAATCGCTTAGCTTCTGCCTCCTCCTCCTCTTTAGTCGTATCAATAACTTCCTCCTCCATTATTTCTCCTTCTAACGTGGAATCTCCGCGAATATTTTCGCTTTCCTCTTCGACAACACTTAAGGCTTCTTGGGATTCTATTTTTAAAATATACATTTATATTTAAACCACTGTGATCTGATAATTTACACGGATAAAAATAGTCATGTGATGATTCGATTTCGGAAAATTAATATTAGATGGTGAAACTTACCTAGGACTAACAGCTCTGTAACTTCGTCCTCTGTTTCAGTGTTGTCTGCGTTGCTCAGCTCCTGAAAAACAAATGAAGGGCGATATGTATCGTTGAACTGGTGTAATTGTCGTAGGTGTGCCAACTTTTTTGTATTTGATGAATGGATAGAGCTGGCAGCGAGACAATTGCATTGTTATCGTGCATGTTATTAATTGCATTTTATTAGCAAACATTTCCTTTATTTATAAATGAAGTAGGAAATGGTGAAAAATATGCATGTAAATATATTACCTTTAATTATACATTAATTATTATATCTTCATTAATTTATAGCCTACAATTAAATTTTAAAACATAATCTTTATTACTGTAATCGATTCTTTTGATTAAACACAATTTATAAATAATTTAAATATGATTACTTCAAATCAAAATGAAATGTTTATGAGGTTGCAAAATATAGTAGACTAAAGACAAATATAACTAATTAAAATTGTGTAACAAACCAAGTGTAATTTAATTTAAACCTTCATCAGTAATAGTTTAAAATGTTTCACCAAGTGATAAATAAGAAAGTCATTCAAGATATATGGCTAACTATATTATCTAGGATTAAGGAAATATCCTCTTATCCAAAAATTAATTTGGCCTCTTTGTTATCTTATTATATGATTTATATCGTCCAAAAAGGGAGAAATTAGTTAGTAAAGATATTCTAAAAATATGTGCCAAAAACTGAACTATAACGAAACAGCGAAGAAAACGATGTGGATTTAAGTAGAAGATCATCTTACAAGTATGATTTTTGAAACTGTTATTTTGTGATAGATCTTGATTACGAAGTCCATTTTAGTCCGGATTTGTCAATTCCTATATGTTTCGTCAATCTGTCTCTAGTGATAATGAATGATGTGGTGAAAAGTTTTCATGTTGTGAGTGAAGAGGTTTTGAGTATTGAGTTCTGATTCTTCAAATAATTAATATGTATTATCCTTCATTTTGCTGTATTTCTTAATAATCATGTTTAATAACGTTTAAAGATATAGATACAAATAATTTTATGTGTGATGACTTCTCATTATAATAAATTTAAGTTAATTAGATTGCTTTGAGAACAACAACGAATTATTTTTAGGTGTAAATAGTTTCAAGGTTAATGCATGTATTTATGGTAGCTGGCTCTTAACAGTATAAAAAAGAAAAAATATATATCATGTGAAATGTAAGGCGCCCAAATTAAAATATTTCACAATCAGTTTGCCAGGAGCTTGGAGCTGCATAAACATTGTTATTATTACGATATGTTTAGATGGGTCAAGTGGATACAATGTGTCCACTTATATAATAAATATATATATATATATATAAATGTGCACTTGAAAAGCTCTTTAAACGCACATTTTTTGCATATTTTTATAATCCATACAATTAAAGTTGGTTAGTAAAGTGGTTATGGTTTTAAATAAATAATGTTGATTGATGAGTTACGTGGAGATATAATAATATTAAATTAAATAACTTGTAATAACTTTCTCCAACAGTTTATTACGCTATAAAATATTAATATTAAATAAAGAAACAATATGTGTAAAAACAAATATAAATTATAAATGTGCAATGAACATATTATTATTAATATGTTTCAATAATATTTTTAATTAGTTTTTTTTATAAAAATGGTTTAAATTCAAAACAAGTCTCAAATTATTAGTGAAGTTTGCAAAAAATAAGATTTTAGAAAATTATTGAAACCTATGAAGAAACATAATTTAAAAAAAAATTGCTTAAAATAGTCGTGTTTTTAGAAGAAAAATATTATCAAGTTAAACTAATAAATTAAATTTATATAAATTTATTTTTTATATCTAATTATAATATCCAATAGAAAATAAAATATTACTTTTTACGGTTATCTGCTTTTCTAATTTAATGACTACTTTGATAAACCAGATAGGATATTTCCTGGATGGTAATGGTACAAGTTTCCGAATCCGAAGATACAAAGAAAATTATTTGTGAAGTAAAGTGTAAAATGTTATTATTACAAGCTAAAACAGACGACAAATTAAATAGATTTGTTTCATAGAAATCTGGCTTGTGATGTAGTGATTGGAGCGTCGAATAGTGGACACCCACCCACCCTACATATACATTGACACATAACCTAAAATACTGTTGCATTTTTATAAAAATATCAACCCAACATTAGGGTATATTTTGCTGGAAACTTAAACACTATCAGTAGCTGATGTATCAATGTATATGTATTGTGGGTGGGTAGCCTCTATCCCACCCTCCAATCACTACATCACAAACTCAAAATATATGAATTTAACTCTGCAAAGTTCGTTTTACGGAGGTTATAAATTGTTATACTACTATTAAGATTAAAGGAAACCACTAGATTTTAGAGAAATTATTTTTTTTAGATTTAAGTTATTTGATGCCAAAAAATTCTTCACCTCAGCAACTGACTAGTTATCTATGTTCGAATTAAAAAAGAAAGTAGGTATAAAATCACTACATAGACTGGCACGTCTTTGGAGGGTGGAATATAAAAACATATAAAACATACTTTAGCTCAAAAATGTACAAAAATTGGCGGGTAAGTTAACACCATAATTGAAGCCATTGCAACCTGAATATATAGCAAAAAGTGTGCCACCATCCGTAAACAATACAACAACAAAGCATTTCTTTAAAAGCAATTAAAACCTTGCTGAAAATTTTACAAAAAACATCAAATAAACAAGATATTCTAGTTTCAAGTGAATAAAATAGGAAATGTACGATACCACCAAACACAAATTTAAAAGAAGATTAGAAGATGCACTTAAAGAAAGAGAAATACTTATTAGAAGAATAATAATGATAATAATAATAACAAAAAAATCTTGGAATATACATATTTAATGTTGATGCAAATAAAGGTGAAACTTTTGTATTATAAGTATCAAACACTACAAAAACAGATTAATAGTTTTATCTAATCGATTGTGTTTTTATACTGGATCTGGCAGATAAGTATGACGTTTTTGAAAAAATCATAACTCGGAGAATTTTTAATTAAATAAAAAATTTATTTGTTTAATAAGTAGGTGTGGATTTGTCATTTCATATTCATGTACGAAAAATAATGTCATCTAAGTGATGTCTGTTCTTTTCCGCACACTTCTGGAGTCGAGTTGAGAAGTTTCAACATGTTGGCCAGAATCACTTGAATTTGTAGGGTGATAGCATTGGACAACGGATCAAGGGTCCTGGGTTTCTCAATAAATACGAATTTAGGTACCCCAATAGAAAAAGGCGTAAGATCAGGCCATTCGATGTCCTCTCGAAGCGAAATGAGTCTTCCTGGAACATGTTCTCTTAAAAATGCTAGGGACTCACATGAGGTGTGACAAGTTGCCCCATATTGCTGAATTCGTCTTACTGACCTTCTTCTTCTTTCTCTACCTTGAGGTACTTCAGTCTTCCACGATTCTCTAGTACGGAGGTTCTGCACCCACCTCAAGGTGGTGTTGCGCGTAAACCACGATCGTGCTTTCGAACATTGAATTGTGTTCGAAATCTGCGTTGAGTAGCAACCACAGAACGCCCAGTTTCGATGTAAATATCGTAAACAAATACGCTTTGCTCTAGTGTCAACGGTTTTATAAGGACTAAACCCAACAAAATAGCAAGGTCGGGTTGTCACATATAAACATTTCCGAAAACGTTAGGCTCCTCCTGAGCTGAGTTTTGTTTTGTATTAATAAAAAACTTAAAAAAGTGGGAACATGGACAAACAATGGGTGCCTATAACTTTGTTATTATTTAAATTTCACGTATAAAAAACTAAGGAAGGGCAAATGTGTGCCTATAAATTTATTATTTTATATAAAAGCCAGGAGGCACGATCCAAATACTTTTACTTGAAATCGTCATACATAATGAGCAAAAATAAACCAGTAATGGCCAAAATATTATCTAAAATGGCTAAAATATACTGCTGGTGAGGGTACAATCATTCATTAATATGGGTCTAAGTGGAAGAAGAATAAGAACACTATGTGAATTCCTCTCGCATTTTGTTAAGTAGTTTGAAAATTTATTTAAATTATTACAATATGATTTTTAAGTAGACATGTAATAAATCAATAAATTAATCTTCCAGAAAAAGAAAACTTTCAGAAATCTCAGAATGAATTTCAAAAGTTGAAAAATTTAACATTTAAAGAAAATTGTAACAAAATGAAAAGGCAATTAGTAGGAAAATGGAAAAATTCGGTAAAATAAAAAAAGAAATGTTGTAGACCATTAGAAATTTGAAAGAAGAATTTTTGAAAATGTTAAAATATTAACAAAAACTTAAATAAAACTTCATAGAATTAAAGAATAAATAAGAATTGGCGAACAGTTTGAAAATTGAAAACAAACATTAAAAAAATGTATAGCTTTCGGACGAAATAAAATAAATCCATAATTCGAGTTAAACAGGTAAAATATTTACTAATGGTAATTTGGAGGAAACGTCGGATCAAACGAACACTACGATATTTAAACCCATTGTCGATGATAATAACGAGGGATGAGGAAAAACAATCAGCAAAACTATTGTTAACACCAATAAAACTATACTATTGAGAAAGGCCACAAAAGATAATAGAAAATAGCCAGATAAGTATATAGTTGTTTCAATAAGTAATTTGCTTTGCAGAGAAAGATAAAAATAGTGAAACAAAACTAAGTGTTTAATTAACCTAATAAACTATTTCAGTTTATTATTTTGTACCTGATATACTTGAGAAACGAGAAAACGAAAAGTAGAATCATTATTAGAAACAAAATGGGATACTAATCACTAATCTGAATTAGCTGCATCTACTATTTTATGAATTATTCATCTTTAAAGTGCATATTGGCGAATGAAAGTAGCTATGGAAAGCCGAAATAATATTTAGAATGAGAAGAGGATTGTGACTATTTATCTGACAAACTATTAAAGTATCCTTATTATTACTTATATGATATAATAGTAATAGGAATCTCGTTAAAGAGAACTTTCAGGTATTTCATCCTTTAAAATATCGGAACATTTACTAACACTCAATTTAAAATGTGCCACTCTGAAACAAAAAAGAAATATCAGAAAGCTTTCTAAAAATTTAAAAATGCACTTTCCAGTTACAAGGCAGAAAGTTTTAGCTAAATTTGGGATAGAAAAACTATTGTACATTTGAATAGTTGCTACCGTTACTAAGCGGTAACCACACATAAAACTAAATCACTTACTATGTTTCTACCACTGAAAAAATATGTTTTTGTGATATATGTTTATATATTACATTTTTTTAGTTGAGTGTTCAAACTATTTGCAGTTAGTGAAATTGCTAGATCATTATAGGCCAAATTCTAAGTATTCTTTCTAATTTAAAGTCTGTCCACCAGAAGAAAAAGTTACATTTGAGTTATCCGATAATCTAATTTGAAAAATATATGACATTCAACCAACCTATTATCGAATAAATGATAATTCTGACAACAATAATTATCATATTGGAAATATTATACAGTTATATTCAACTTACAGTTACCTAAGTATTTCTTTTCAAACTTGCAAACGTCATAGAATAAACTATACTAAATTATAGAAAGAAATGAGAAAACACCCCTGGGACAAAGCAAAAGTTATTAATTTAATCGAAAAATCTCTTGTGCTACAAAAAATAAATTGATTAATTAAATTAATTCGTACTATACTAAAGCAAAACGGTAAGGATGCATTTAGCGAGTTCATAATTTAGTACATCAATGGATAAAAGAGGCGACAAAGTAGAACTCTATTAATATAGGAAGTTGTTTTCAATACTTAATAAAATGCTGACACACTATATGGTTTCAAAATTTGTTTTTTATTATTCTACGACAATGTTTTCTCTGTGTGGTAGATTGTCGTAGAATAATAAAAACATTTTTGAAACCATATACTGTGTTAGTATTCTATTAAGTGGTATGGAGTTTCAATAAGTAACAGCCTTATAAATCCAGTATTTGTTCTCAATACCTTATACTACCTAGTACACTGTTTACTAGAAGGAATTGATGCCGTCTTCAGAAAAAAGCAAGTTAGAAAAGTTACTCTGATGAAAGAGATGCAGTTCAGCTAAATCTTGGGTTTATCAACTAAAAACGTGCTCTAAAGAACCTATTGTTCAACATTTTAATATTTTGTTTGGTTCCACTTACTAGGATCCCAAAATATGTCACTTTGTCGAGAAAGAAGTGGTAGTCGTATTAGGATAAATTATCTCAAGTAACTAAAGCTAACCAGCTTTACAAAAAAATAAGGTTTCAATGATTTGAGGAGGCATTCCAAAATCTTTAACAAACAATTTTATTATACTCACTTACTAAAACATTCTGAAAAAAGCTTTCTTCATTAATCTATTTCATTTTTTTTCTGAAAATTGTTCTATAGCAAATGTTCAAAAATCTAGCACTGAATAAACTTGCCAGTAGCACAATAAAATTTCCTTAAAAAGCAGTCTAATAATAAACCACCATTTTTCGGAGAACTAAATATTTAATTGTCCATTTAATTTATATATTTTATTTATTTTCCAATAAGTTTGTGTCGGTCATTATATATTTTGATAGTATCATTTTATTCAGAAAACATCTCCGTCCATGGAAATGTGGAGAGAAACCCAAGAAAATCGATTCCTTGCTGTGTTTCGAAATTTTTTCGTGTTTTTTCTATATATTAGTGAATTATCTACAACGTAAAGGACTTATATATTTTATTAAGATATTCTTGTTTCAAGTGAATAAAATAGGAAATGTACGATACCACCAAACACAAATTTAAAAGAAGATTAAAAGATGCACTGCAATTTGTTGACACTTACTCAAAAAATTAAATTATTATGCCAAAATACAAAAGAAGTCAAGGTAGTATTCATAAAATGGATATTACTAGTTAATAGAAGAATAATATAAAAAAAATTGTTGGAATATATGACCTAAAGCACTAAATATGTAAAGAAACGTATTTAATGTTGATCAAAAATCATCAAACACTACAAAAACAGATTAGTAGTTACATTTAACCGATTGTGTTTTCATAGATGGATTTAGGAGTTCATGAATTGCAACACAAGACACTGTTCCTACCATAAAAAAATTACTTATAGTAGCTGCCTTAAAGATAAATTGATTGAGATACCTAAGACTTCCAGTGGTTTTCAACAATTTAATCTTGCAAACTAATCGACACAAGGTCGTCTTTCAAAGAGAGAGTAATGGTAGAGTTGGAATAACTTGTTTACTAAGAATATCTGCTACAGAAAGGAATTATGACAATTTTGAAGAAATCTTGGGGCAACACAAATTATTAAACGAATCGATGATTATAGTGGACGAGGAAAAGCAATAGCCAAATTCTTGTTAACACTGATATGACTGTACTAGATATAAACATGGATATTGAAAAATACCAATACAAATAATGAATATAATAAGTTTCCCAAAAACAGAAAGATTAATAATCACTTTAGTTTATTATCTTAGTTTAGCCAAAAGTAATTGATTAAAGCAGTCGGTTATAACTTACTATATATTTGTTACTTTCCATGATAATGAGATGTATAAAACCATCCAACAGGAAAGGCCACTATTACAGCACAGTAATTTGCCAATTCCAATTGATATATATACAGGGTGACTGACGAAAAACCTTTGGTGCTGTATCTCGCTTATTTTTGATCCGATTTGAATAAATAGAACATCAAATTAAATGATTTTTAAAAGACTTTAATATGAACTATGATATTTTTTCTTGCATCAAGTTTTTGACTAAATACGATCAACTTTTTTTTTCAAATTGCACTGTATATATATTTTGTACTGATCCGCAAGGAGATTTTTTTCTGAATCTAAATTTGTAAACGATTTTATCCATTCATCAAACCAAAGTCGAGAAATTGGGGATTAAAAAAAATTAAAAATCAAATACCCATAGTAAACAATATACAGAGCCTATTCCAAATGTCAAAAGTGACAGTGTCAGTCATTGGTACAATACTGCAATGATTTTTAATAATTTCATAATAAAAATGTTGCAAGATTTCAAAAACTGAAAACCGATTTCTGTAGAAGCACACAATTCTAGTGCAGTGTTTGAAATATTGCAACATTTTAATTATGAAATAATTAAAAATCGTTGCAGTATTCTATCAATGGCTGTCACTGTCACTTTTGACATTTAAAAAAGGGTCTGTATATTGTTTACAATGGATACTTGACTTTTTATTTATGTTTTTTAATCCTCAATTTCTCGACTTAAGTTTGATGTATGGATAAATTTGTCTACAATTTTATATTCAGAAATAAAATCTCCTTGCGAATCAATAAAAATATATATACAGTACAATTTTTAAAAAAATGTTGATTGTATTTTGTCAAAAACTGGGTGCGAGAAAAAATAACAGTTCAGATCCTATTAAAGTCTTTTAAAAATGGTTTAATTTGATGTTTTATTTATTAAAATCGGATAAGAAATAAGTGAGATACAGCACCAAAGGTTTTTCGTCAGTCACCCTGCATATTCTCTGAATATTTTATTTTCTTGATTCTTGACTTTAAAAGCGGTCAAGCGAATCATCCAGAAAACTGAGAAATCAATTTCAAATAACGGAAGAAAATTGTTAGACAACTCTAGGAAATATTGTAAAATGAAAATTTCGGCGAAATAATAGAAGAAATGTTACCATTAGAAATCCAAAAGCTTTTTTGGATATTCTAAAATATTCTTAAAATCTTGATTAAAATTAAATATAAAGATACAATTTGAAAATTGTAAAAGAAATAACTAAAAAAACAATAACGTTTAAAAGACTTTTTGTTTAAATTCTGAATGTATTCATAAAAAAATTAAAATATGGGAAAATGCACAAAAATGTGTGGCTATAAATTAATTATTATTCAAATTTCACGTACAAAAAGCGTGTATTCTCCGAATATGTGCCTAGAAATGTATCATTTTAATCAGAAAAAGCAAGAAGTAGGTACGATCTAAATACATTTTTTTTATTTGAAATTGACTAATCTTCCGAAAATCTTCAGAAATCTCAAAGTGAATTCCAAAAAAATGAAGAAATGCTTGGAAATACTAAAAATCATGAAGATAAGCTGTTGAAACATTTTAGAAACTTTGAAGAAAATGATGCAATTACTAGAAAATTGAAAAATTTCGGCAAAATAAAATAAGAAATATTATGCCAGATTTACTTATTAGAAGCAGTTGAAATGAAAAACTATGTGGATTCTATTTATACTGATTTTTCCAAGGACTTTGGTCAGATGAATCATGCTGTTCTTTGGAATAAATTAGAAAGTCTTGAGTTTGATGATTTAGTAATCAAATAGTTTTCCGGCTACTTAAGCAAAAGGAATCAATTCGTCAAAATAGGCAATTTTGTTTCTAAACCAATTACTGTCATGGGGTACCTCAGGGATCACATTGTGGATCTGTCATTTTTTGATTTTTATTATTAGTTTTATTTATTGGTAGTTTTATTAAACAGTAAATTTCTAATGTTTGACGATGATGTTAATATTTACTGTTTTCAGATCCCTGGCTGGTCACAATAATCTACAATTTGCTTTAAATAATTTATTGAAGCGGTATTTAATTAATAATCTTAAACTTAATCTAAATAAATGCCTCTCTATTGCCTTTGATTGTGATAGAATTAATAATTTTGCAAATTCAGTTAGCAGTAATAAATTAACTTGTGTCAATAAAGTCTGTGACTTTATGTGGGTGTAGTTTTTGATTATGTACTGTCATTTATTTCTCATGTTCATTTCATGACTAGTAAAACGTTTTATACTTTGGAGTTTATTGACAGGTTTTCTAAACTATTTGGGCTAAACACTTACAAAACTCTTTACATATCTATTGTTAAACCTCAATTATAATATTGTACTATCATATGGTGCCCTCATTACAATAATAGTATTGTTTGGTTTAAGGCTTGGATATCAATTAGGTTGAGTATAGCAAGGGTAAATTATAGCTGCTCATACATGTTAGAATGTCGTAATTTATAGTCGTTATGCTATAGAAGAGTATGCTACGAATTTAAGCTGATCAATGGTTTTGTTAACTGTAGTAATTTGCTAGCTAGATTAAATTTTAACTTTTTATTGTCGATGGCTACGTTTTAGACCATTGTTCAAGCTAAATTTTCATCAAACAAATAATGGTACACACAATTCACTGTCTCGTTTAATGAAATATTGCAACATGCTCTTGCATTATTTCAATTTATTTGTTATTTTGTAATTCATATATAATATTTAAGCGCCATTTCTTTCCTTTCTGTGCTGTTTGTAATTAAGTATGTACATTAATTGTAAATTTATTTATTTAACATCAGAGTAGTTGATGCATTGTTAAAAAGAGGATTCCATAATAAATAAATAAATAAATGTTGTAGACCACTAGAAATCCGTTAGAAGAATTTTTAGATATGCTTAAATATTAACAAAATCTTAAATAAAATTTCATAAAATGTAAGAATAAATAAGAAACGGCAAACAGTTCGAAAACTGAAAGAGAAATTAAAAAAAAAATGATATAGCTTCCTGAAATCATTTCATGTTTACAAAAATCTAGACAGTTTTTTAGAATAGTGTTGTGTAAGTATAGCCTTCCAATTCAAGGATCATGCCGAGTTCCATCGACAAGGGCAGACAATTTCAATATGATTCCGTCACGAAGACGTTGTAGAGAACCAAGACCGATCTGGCAGGTGTTAATGCTGATAACAAGCGATGGGGAAAATCGATAAGCAAAACTATTGTTAACACCAATAAAACCATACTATTGAAAATGGCCACAACAGATATCAAAAAATAGTTACTTATAATTTATATCTATTTTAACAAATCACCTAACAATATCGTTGGGCAGGTGTCGCAGAATGTGCGGAAAAAATTGGAGACTAAACCCTAAAATGACTCTATGGCTTTATACCAGAGTGATAAGATCCATGATAACCTATGGAGCAGTTGTGTAATGGACTAGAGGAAAAGAAGCCAAATTCGGCAAGATAATGGTGAACCTTCATCATGAAGACCTTCTGTGGCAGCAGCGTCACCGATGCAGGCAAGAGTGGAAGACATTTTATTATGAACTCAAGCCTTTCCATGTACAAACAAGAGTTTATTGTTATTTTCGATTGTATTATGTGAGTACAGTGGATAAATAAATACTACTACTACTACTACTTAAGCAAAAGGGGGCGATCGGACTACTGAGCAGTACACAAAGACTAGCATGTCTCAGTACAACAGGAGCCCTAAGCAATACCCCAACAGCAGCCTTAGAAGCCATATTGAACATACCACCATTACACATCTTCATTCAAAGAGAAGCCAGGTCGCGATCACAGCGATGCCAAGTGAAAAAATACAATTTCGAAAAAAGATACAAAGTACTAACCCATCAAAGAGAAGACTGGGTTGAAGGCCAACCTACTAAAGCAGAATCATACTGGTTCACGGATGGCTCAAAGACCGACAAAGGGGTAGGAGCAGGTATATACGGCACAAAACCCGAGATAAAGATTTCTGTCAGTCTCACCAATGACACCACGGTGTTCCAAGCAGACGCGATAGCTCTTCACCACTGCACAAGAGAAAAAATAAGACAAGACACCAAAAGTAGGTCAATTGCTATATTCTCCGACAGTCAGGCGCTGCTAAGAGCACTAAGCTCCACACAGGTCGAATCTAAGCTAGTGTGGGACTGTATACGTGCTCTTAATGAACTTGGCTTTGACAAAAAGTAGCAATCACATGGGTCCTAGGACACGGAGGACATTCTGGGAATGACAAAGTAAACGAACTGGCCAAACAAAGCTCCTCAAAAGCAGTAATTGGCCCTTCTGCGGAATCTTCAAAACCACAGTCAAACGATCCATAAAAAATGGGTGGAGACACAGGCCTATACCTGGTGGACGAACTCACCAGGACTTCTAAACCAAGACAGAAAAATGGTCAACACAATAGTAGCTCTGATAACAGAACACTGCAAGCTCAACAAACATATGAGCAAAATAGGCCTGGTGGAAGAAAACTTATGTATCCTTAAATTTTATGTACTTTTTTAAAGAATTTCATAATATTTAAGAATAAATAAGAATTGATAAACATTTTGATAATTGAAAGAGAAATTTAAAAGAATGGTGTAGCTTTCGAAGGAAATAAAATTATAGTCATACTTCAACTGAAAGAAGTAAAATATTTACTAATGGCAATTTGAAGGAAATGTCGGATCCAACGTTCACTATGATATGTAAACCCATTGTCAATGATGATAATGAGGGATTATACTAGTGAGAAAGACCATAACAGATTATATAAAATAGTTACTTAGAATTTATATCTATTTTAACATATCATCTAAGTCTAGCTGAAAATAATAAACCTAAAGAGTTCATTACAAACTTCCATACAGCTAATATAAAGAGAAATGTGCCTGATAAGATCTTACAACATATGAAAAACGAGAAAACGAAACGTAGAATAATTACTAGAAACCTACTGCATCTACTATTTTATCAATTATCATCTTTAAAGCGGATATTGACAAATAAAAGTAGTTTTGGAAAGTCGCAATTATATTTAGAATGAGAAGAGGGTTATGGTAATTTATCCGATAGAATATCGAGGTGTTATATTTAGTTTACTTATATGATAATACTAATTGGTCCTTCGAACTGGATTTGGTAATTGGTTCGTGGGTTTAGATTAAAACTCACTAGCTTTGTTTCAGCCTAAATATGTATTTACATCTGTAAATATTCAAATAACAAAAAGGTACAAAATAGTTCAAATGGTGTCGTTGACTCGTGGTACGACTCTGCCTTTGTTGCAGACAAACTCTCCTTCCACTATCTCAAAACATATTTTAGAAATCGGCTCGAAGTCATTATTTGATTTTGGGCTTAATAATTATTATCAGTAATTGAAAGGCCACATGAAGAACTTTCAGGTATTTCATCTTTTGAAATGTAGAAACATTTACTAAAACTCAATTTAAGACATGCCACTTTTCAAAAAAATAACACCAAGAAAAGGTGTTACTGTGGCGTTTCAAAATATTTTAAATGTAAAATAAGCCAGTTTTAAAAATAAAATACATCAGCTTCTCAGAGTTGCCGAACTTTATTATTTAGCTAAAAAAATAGTTTTCTTTAAAAAAGGAAAAAGAAATGGTAAACTTTCTAAAAATATCAAAATGCACTTAGATAGATAGATAGATAACAAACTATTTTATCATAGAAAGTGGTAATTTATGATAAACACAATACACAAATACTTTAAAAATACGAAAACATTTCGTGAATCTACAACAATGAATCTTACTAAGACAACAAAACAAATTAATTTTGAAACAACTACTTATAACTAAAGGATTTAACTTACTATTATTTCTCTCACTGAAAAAATATGTTTTTGTAATATATGTTTATACATAACATTTTTTCAATGGTTAAAAAGTAGAGAGAGTTTTAGTTTAGTGTTTCAATCATTCGAATAAGGTGGTATTAAAACCAGAGGGGAATATACGTGTGACAAGGAACAAAACTATTACTGATAAAGGTTTAAATTAAATTACTATTGTTTTTTTTACATTTTTTTTTACTTTAGAAGCGATTAAGCAAATCATTCAGAAAACTGAGGCATTATCAAGATTGTCATTACCTTGATAATATCTTAAAAAGCGAAACGAGTCTAGTAAATAAAGAAAAATTGTTCAACAAACCAGTTGTAATTTAATTTAAACCGTCATCAGTAATAGTTTAAAATGTTTCACAAAGTGATAAATAAGAAAGTCATTCAAGAAGGAATTCAACATCTTCAGTAGTGAAGTTGCTGGATCAACAATTGTACGGACTTCATTCATTATAGGCCAAGTACTGATATTTTTTGTGATTTAAAGTCTGTCCACTTGAAGAGAAAGTTACATGTGAGTGATAATCTAATTTAAAAATTATATGACATTTAACATTTTGATAACAATGATTATCAAATTGGAAGTATTATACAATTATATTCAATTAACAATTAACTAAAGACCTCTTCCCAAACTTGCAAACGTCATAGAATAAACTATACCAAATTATAAATAAGAAATAAGATTTCACTCCTGAGATAAAGCAAAAGTTGTTAATTTAATCGGCCAATCTCTTCGGTAGTATTTTGAGTAATGTCTGCCAAGAAAGATGACCAATCCATCTTCCTTGATAAGAAATCATGTTGATCCAATGAAATTATTGCGGTGATAATAGCGAGTTGTTGATTTCACAAATTAACAAATATTTTTGGGTTTACTATTTGATATTAGGAACAGTAAGAAATCCTAATCTTTTCCTCTTCATAGGACCATAGTAAACCATTTAGTAAACCATACCTCACAATGTATATACATCACATCAGTTCATACTACATGGCGATTTGAAAGTGATATTAGGCTTCCAAAATGTTCTCTGTCAGGTTGGTATTTGGCCAGTCCAGTTGTATGTTACAGCGTCCCAAAATTGAGATAAGAAAGAGAAAATTCGATACATTCTTCAGTACAGCTACAACCAAGGTAAAAAAGGTAGGCCAACCATCAACAATGTCTATAAACTCATGGAAAACATCGAGTCGGACTGGCATATAAGAACTTATTCCATTGCCCAGGAACTGAAAATTAGCCAGAAAACCACTTGTAACTACTTGCATAAAGTTGGTCTGAAGAAAATGCTTAATGGATGGGGAGAAAAATAACCTTCAGGGAATTGATGTCTGATATTGGGTCACATTTGAGAACAACAGGCGACAAAGATCATGGTCAATCGCGGTGATCCGACCCAAACAATCTCAAAGTCCAGATTAACGAGCAAGAAGATTTTGCTGTGTATTTGGTGCGGTTGTTTGAACTGCATCCATTGGACCAAACACTCAATTTTGACCTCTACTATCAACAACTGACTAAGTGAAGCAGACGATGGACCAGAAGCAGCAAGAATTGGCCAATATTGATTGTTGTATTCTGTTAAGTAAGCCAGGCCACACACATCATTAATGATGTACCAGAATTTTCGAAAGCTTGGATGAGAGGTTCTGTAGCACTAACCATACAGCCCAGATCTGGCACTAAGCAATTATCGTCATTTTAAGATATTTTAAATATTATAAATAAAACATGTTTAGCAAAACGCCTGTATAAACAACTATAAAAATCCTTAACCGTTACTACAACACTCTAAGACTGCGCAATCAATATTGGTAAGATCATGATATAAGGCATTGCCTTTAACCTTCTTAAAGTTATGCAATTATTAATATTAATCGGAAAGGTATTTAGATAAACACCGATTCAACTTGAAGTAACCCAGATAAAATCGGATGATAGGAATATTATGTATATCATGGAATATTTTTAAATTTTGTAGGCAGGAGAAGCGAAGACAATAAAGAATAAAGAATTCAAGAATAAACGAAAGATCATCTTATTTTAGGCTAATTTTACATTCAAAATTACATAAAACTAATCATCTATTATTGGAATTTTAAATATTGTTGAATTAACAATGTTGTAAAATATCTATGGAAATAATAACAAAAAAAAAACATTTCAAATTTTAAGAACTGCTGCAATAATGAAGATTAAAACTAGGTATCTTAAAATATCTTACAATTGAGGGATATTAAAAATAATAAATTCAATTAGCTTGAGTAAATACAGGGTATGGAAACGGTCGAATATCTCCTAAAGTAAGAGAAGTAGCAAAAAATGTTAAGGGTTTTTAACTATTACAATAAAGGCAAATTAAGTATACAGGATCAGTTAAACGGTCAGGACGAAACAAACTTGTTTTTTCTTTAATGGAACACTATGTATATTATTCCATATTTCATCTCGGAATTATAAACAAAATTCCTATAGCACATCATGAAGCTAAACTTGATTGTTTTAAAGATATCGAACTTTGAAATAATTTTGTTATAAATTATACAAAAACATATATCCGATTGATAAAACACATAAATGAGTCATGAAACATTACTAAATTATTAAATATTTTTGGATTAAGCACTGAGGTTTCTATTAAATATATAATAACAAACTCAGAAATATTCGAGCTGGCATAATGAGAGCATATTTTAGTATTATATCTAGGTCTAGTTAATTTTCTGTACTGTCGTCAATTTATTTCATATATTTTCATTAAAATTAATTTACATTTTAACTTACATCATCTCTGATATCATCCTCGGTGAGAGGTTGTGCCTCCTGGGCAAGTTTCTGCAGTTGTTCTGTGATGATGCTGAGCGTCATTTGTATAGTACTCGGAAGTTCTGAAAGTGCGAGCAATTGCTCCTTAACTTGGGCCAACTGTTGCTCAACTGTGACAACAGCGTCTTTACCACCTAAAATAAATGTATCAACACCACAACATGCCAAATTTTCATACTACTTACTCATATGTTTGGACGTAGCCTCACTCCTGCTGCGATCATCATCCTCTTCGACATTATCGGATTCCAAAACATTATCGTTCTCATCAATTTGACGCTGTTCCATCTCGTACTCCGCCTGAAGTCTGGCCTCAGCCTCTTCGAACGCTATGCGTTCGGCTTCTTCGGCGGCTCTAGCCGCCTCCTCTTCGGCACGCGCTGCCGCTTCCGCAGCTCTGGCGGCTTCTTCTGCGGCACGGGCTGCGTCCTCCGCTTCTTTGATCGCAGCTTCTTCAGCGGCTTTCTATAAAATAAGTAAACGTAATATTGAGGGTAATATTATAATCATCGATTTTTACCTTAGCTGCTTCCAAATCTTTTTTCGTTCTAATAACAACTCTATAAGTTGATTTCTGAAAAATAAATTATTTAATATAATAAGTGTTAAAGTGAAGTACTTTTAAATGCCACACCTGAGGTTCTTGGATGTATTTAGATGCTGGTTTCGGACAATTAGGTTTTTGAAGGAACGTTGACCATTTTCTGCGTTCCATTTCCATCTCACTCAAATATCCACTTACTGCCTGTAATTGAAATGTTAAGAGTAAGCATGTTTTCTAACGCCAGAAATTAAATAAAAACAAAAACGCGAAGATTTCGAATTTTTTTAAATCTTATTACTATAAAAACAGAAAATTTATTTTATTTAAGTAATAATGTGTGATTTTTAAATGCTTAACTTCACTACAGCTAAATTGTTAACCTGAAGAAGCCAACGTGCGCAGAAACAGTAAACGTGAAGTTACATAAAATATTTGAAAATCAAAAACAATATATCAGTTAAATATTTAATATGATTTTTTTAATCATTAATCAGCTCATCAAAATTTGTTAATTTATTTATTAAGTAAATATACAAATACAGACAATTTCGTATAACAGCGAATAATTATGAATAAAAATAAACAAAAAACTTTAATTGAAGTTATACGTTATTATTTCAATAGCCACCCCTAAAATAATGTTTTTCCTATAAATATTGTGCCATTTACCAAACGACAAGCCAGCTGTCGTTTGTGAAACAAAATTTTCTGTTTAATAAGATTAAACTTTGTTATATCGCCCACCGAATTAATATTTCTATAAAATATTTAAACTTCATTTTTGAATTTTTGAAATTTCTTGAAATGTGATAATTAAACACAATCTGTTCATATTTTTCTCCAATCGTCAAATAATTTGGTTTTTGTGAGTTGCACGAAGATAAACTTTATTAATTAATGAAGCACTAAAAACATGTCATCGCAAATTTTATTTTTACTTTGTGTAAATTTAAATAAAATTTGTGTAGAAAGGTTTTTAGTGCTTTATTAATTAATCATACTCAAATAAATTAATTTAAACATAATCAATACAGAAATAAACAAAATATGGTAAAATATACCTTTAAAACCTCAGATTTGTGTTGAGCAAGTTGCTTCTGTTCCACCATAACTTGACTTTCCCAGATTACATCTTCTTTAGTCTGCTTAACACTTTGAGAAACTTCGTCAACAACTTTTTCCGCAACATTATTTACCCTTTCTTCCTTCACTATTTGTTCCACTTGAATTTGATTCTGAGAAATTAGTGATTCTTGTTTTATCTCAACTTCTTCGCAAATTTTCTCGCTCACACTCTGAACTTCCTCCTCCTGTACAGTTTGCTCAACTTTAACTTGACTCTGCCAAATAACAGCCTCTTGATTTTGCTGATTATTTTCAGCTGCTTTTGTCGTGGCATTAATTTTTTCTTCTTCCTGTTTTTGCTGTATTTTTGACATTTGCTCTACAATTTTTCCAGCGATATTTTCAATTTCTTCGTGTTTAACCAGCACTTCTGATTCTCCGATGACAGAGTTTTGGCGTACTGTTTCGATACATTCTTCACTTTGTATTCGCTGGCATTCCATTTGAATTGTTTTTTCCTCATGAATTTCACACGTCATTTCGGCACGGGATTGTTGATGTTCGATTTCGATTTCTTTAGAGATTTGTTGTTCGTGTTGTTCAATGTGTGATACCGATGTGATTGTTTCTGTTACTTCGGGGTTGATGATGCTGCGTATATCTTCGTCAGTGAGATTTAAATCATGTTGTATTTCTGAAAATATAAAATAGACAACATATATTGATTTTAAATATTTATAAAATTCGAAAACTAAAAACTATGTCCAATTCCTTGTAGATATCTTCCTGGCTTTTAACGTCCGCTATATTCAATAAAATTTAAATAAAACATCTTTGATTTATAAAAATTGTAACAGCTTTAAAATTGACAAGACAACATTGGTGAAAATATTACACAAAATGTGATATTTGTCCAATGTACGATTAACAAAATGTGCGCGAATTCTGAGAATTTGTTAATCGTACATTGGACAAATATTATATTTTGTGTAATATTTTCACCAATGTCGTCTTGTCAATTTTAAAACTCTTACAATTTTACATCACAACTTATTTACAGTATAGTTCTGATATTTACGATGGTTATTTCAGCTACCTTAAATATAATAAAATAATTTCCCTATTTTATTATATTTAAGGTTGCTGGAATAACCATCGTATATAAATCAGATATTCCTTTACCCTCTCCGCTAACTACCAGCATTAAGAAACACCATAAAGTCACTACATTCAATTTTCCTATTATTACCTGGTCGTTGTGATGCTTCCTTAATTTGTTCTTCAACATATGGTCTTTCTGGATAATCGATTGGAATAGATCCCTCCATTATTTGGTAAACCTCTTCATTATTCCTTTCTTCCTAAACATTAATACAAGTAGTAGTGATAGATATTAAACAATCTACTTATACTAATTAATAATGCTATAAGATTAGGAAAAAGGTATAACAATAATGATTTCAAGGATTTTGAAATGAGCTGTAGTTCCTTATTTCTACCTTAATGATCGTATACTGTTTGATTATAGTGTTTAAGCATTAAAATTTAGTCCATTATAGAATAAAAATATCTTGGTGAGCTTTCTTTTGCTGTGTAAAATATTTGGTCAGAGTTGGACGGTACTTTAGTTTATTGTTTAGAAATTAATTGCATGCAGAATATGTCTAATAATATGCCTTGATAGACCTATAAGTAGTCTAAAGTAGTCTACAAAATCTCAGGATCTTGAAATGGTAAACTTTATTGTTTTATATCCTAAAAAGGCATCAAACCTAATAGGATTTATTTGGCTGCAAAACAATTTTTAAGCCAAAATAGGAAAACTTGTGAGCAACTATTATATTTTAAGTAATAATTTCAGTTATTTTAAAATTTACATAAGATAAACTATATATTAACACATACGAGGACGCCGTGAAATGTTTCCGGAATCGACAAGAAAAATACTGATGAAATGAAAATATTGATGTGGTTTTTTTTATTTTTATTGTTCTATGTAGTCTCCTCGAAGATCAATACTCCTTTTCAAACAGTGGTTCAGTCTCTTCAAGCCGTCGGAAAAGTAGAAAGTTTCGAGGTCTGCAAAATAACCATCTGTAGCGCCGAGGAGGTCATTTGAGGAAAATATCTTTCCTAATAGCAATTTTTTAGATTTGGGAATTTGGGCTAGGTCCGGAGAATGTGGAGGATCGCAGACTAATTCGTAGCGCAACTCATTCAATTTGGACACGACGATGCCGGATGAATAAGCCGGTGCATTATCGTTCTTCTTCAATACTACATCGAATGGGGTCAATAAATCGCTGTAATATTGCCCTGCGATCGTTCCTCACTTCTTCAGATAGTCGGTGAGGATCACACCTTGGAAGTCCCAAAAATTGGTCGCCATGACCTTTCCGGCCGATGGAACGGTCTTTGCTTTCTTTGGAGCTTCTTCGCCCGGAAAAGTCCACAGCTTCGACTGTTTCTTGGTCTCCGGTATGTAGTGGTATATCCAAGTCTCACCTACGGTTACAAAACGCATGAAGAAATCCCTTGGATTGTGTTGAATCTTAACCAGACACTCCTCCGAAATAGTCACCTGTTTTTGTTTTTGCTCCGGTTTGAGCAAACGTGGTACTCATCGCGTCAAAAGCTATTTCATTCCCAAAATTCCGTGTAGGATATGGCCCCAACAAGTTCTTCTGAGTTACCTTTTGTTTCATCTATCCCTTTCAGCTTCAATCGGCGATTAGCTAACACGACATTATGAATCTTGTCGACCATTTCATCGTTGGTAGCGGTTTTTGGGCGTCCACTGCGTGGATGGAGATAGAGAAATTGATAGAGTAGATCCGCCATGAACCTCTAGCAAAATATTTCGAATTTTCGTGGTCGTTTTTCTAGTTATCCAGAAGTGTTTTATCACTGTATGAAATTCGATTTTATCCATTTTTGCGAAACCGCAACTATTGACAGAAGACATCTGAAATTTTGATAGTTGCTATAAAAAGAGTTGCCCTTGCCGATTCCCGAAACATTTCAGGTTGCCCTCGTACACATATGTAATATACTAAACTTAAAGTCACCATGTTAATTAATAAAATGGTGATGTGGCCATCATAATACTTTCCTTATATTTTTCTCGAAAACTATAAGGTTTACGCAAAAATAATTTTCTCAATTTTGCATTTTTTACAATTACTCATTATATACATTTCATTCATGGTAACTCCTATAGTTTATTAGCAATTACGAACAAAAATGTCAAAATTATTAAATAGTTATTGTAGGGTGAGTGGGAAGTACCCTAACTCACCCTCCAATCAGTAACACATAAGCCACAGTTTTAATTAAAAATTGTAAAACGTAAATGATCATAACATTATTGCAAAATTTTATAGATTAATTCAAACAAATTGTTCATTATATTTTTTGATGAAGGGTGGGGTAGAGGCCACCCGCCCACCCTACATATACACATAACATTTAATTCCTTATCGTCTCGCTGTATCCAATAAAATATCTTACAAAACTTGAATAAAAAAGGAATTCAAAAGGTAATATTTTGAGTGAATAAATTGGTAAAAATTTGATACTTGATGGGTTATTGAAAATCATTTATATTTAAATTTAAATTTTGATTTTGTTTTATTTTTTATTACTAAAAGGGTTTGACTGTTTATAGCAGCAAAATCATCAACGATTAGCAATTAACGTTATCATTTATATGTAGGGTGGGTGGGTGGCCTCCATCCCACCCTCCAATCAGTAAAACATAAGCGAGGATTTTAGTTAGAAGTTGTAAAATGTAAACAAACACAAAAAGTTGCATTTTAAACTTGATGCATTCATACAAATAATTTTTTATGTTTTACTGATGATGTATTGTGCGATAGAGGATTTTATAATGGTCGAGAAAAAGTTTGAAAAAATTCTGGAACCCTTGAATAATCTAGTAGGAGCTCCAGATAAGATAAAGCGAGGAACGCTAAAAATTCTACAATTTTATAAGAAAAATTTGTAAGAAAATCCAGAGCTTCTTTAAATTACAGGGAAAATGGATAAAAATTCTAGAACATTAAAGATTTTGATGAATCTAGAATTAAAATTATTAGAAAATTCTATAATCCTAGTAAACTTTATATACAATTAGATGAACAATATCCTAGAAAAATGTAAAAGTCTAAAAGAAAAAATTGTGAAAAGTTTTACAACTATCAAAGAAAACGATTGCACATTGGTGAAAAATTTGTAAATAAAACTGCGGAAAAGTTTTAGATATCTAGAAAAAAAATGTTTGTAAATTCTAAAACTATCTATAAAATTTCTAGGAATGTAGATTAAAACTTACTAGAAAATTTTAGAATATTTAAAAATTCGGATAGGAAAAAGCAAGTAAACCTAGAAAACTCTGTCTGTTACTCTACCTACTAAATACCTAGGCATCCTGTCCGACCCCCAACTCTTCTTCAAAGCCCACGCACAAGCTATAAAGGTCAAGATCAAAACTATAGCTCGACATTTTAGAACACTAACCTATAAAAACGATATTTCTACTAAAACATCAGTTAGGATATACAAATCACTTTAATGTAGCCGAAAGATCAGCCCTACGAACCCTTACCAATAGACATCCAATTAACCCTTACAATAAACCCCTAAATGTGCTCTTTTTTACACGCAGGTTACTCCTATTTCCCAACGTATACATAGCCTTGTTTATAAATTCGTTAACAATCCTTCTAATGTAACTTCTTCTTAACAAATTTTGCATTCTCCGAAATCCCAATATCCCACCCAAATTTAAACACTCTTCAGCCCTACATCAATTCATTAGTTAGAATCATCCAGACAATTAAGCTAGCAAGCAAAGTTATTTATTTACACATAATTAGAGTCAAGAAAAGGCAGAAAGGCCGATGGTAGATAGCCCAAACGGTAGACTAACACATCATATATTATTTGTAAATGTTTTTAAATTGTATATTTATATGTTCTAATAAAGATATTATTATGTCTCCCTCTCCAGAAAATATTTCTGGAAGAAAATCTCGAAACAATGCAATTCGAAGGAATTTTTTTCTAAAAAGCCTTAACCACTTTAAATAATCTGGACCTATTTTTGTTGAAAATTGTAAACCTTTCAAAACCTAATGAAAATTTCAAAAAGAAAAATTACTGAAATAATCTAGAAATTTATATAAAAAATTTCTTGGTATCTTGGACATAAAATTAGTCGATATTTCTAGAACCCTTGTAGGAAATCTGACAAAGTTAAAGTAATAAATGGTCGATAAGAAATTACAATTTGGAAGAAAAACCTGAAATAAAAATTGTAAACGTTATAAGAGTCTAGAAATAAAGAAAAATCTAGAAATTTTGACAAATTTTCTAGGAACCTCAACTTTAAATTACATTAAAATTCTAGAACCCTTTAAGAAAATCGTGGCTAATCCTGATAAGATTTTTTGTAGCAGTTTTTCCTAAAAGGAGAGCTCACGACCAAATTGCTATAAATTTGGAAACTAGAAACTTCAAATTACTGAAATCCCAAGTATCCTTGTAAAAATCTTAGAGATTTTTGGAGAAGAAACGCAGTTTACAGTTTACAGTAAATAAAAATATCGAACATAACAAGTGCTTTTCTTCACCAAACTTATACATTCGGTTCCATCAAGAATGTAGCATAAAAAGCATTACATTTATTTAAATCGTAGAGAATTTCAATAAAATAAAGCAAAAAAACTCTTGATGAATGATTACAATTGGAGCGAAAAATTCAACACGAAAAAAAAATTCTACAAAACTAGCAAAAAAATGTTTGAAATTAGGTATTTGGACGAGAAATTACCAGAAAAAATTTAGTTTTAAAATTACTTGTAACTATTTTTTATTTATTTATCGATTATTAAATAATTATCTCTTGAAAAATTAGGATGAGATAAGAAATGCTGAAAAATTTAAAGTCTCAAAGAATATTTTTGAAAAGTTCCAACACTTAAAAATAATTCTTGCAATCTGGAAAAAAAATTTGAAAAAATTTTGTAAATAAAGAAGAAAAAAAATGCAGAAAATTCTAAAACCTATGCCAAATTTTCAAGGGATTTAATCATAAATTCTGGAACCTGTTTCGAATTTTACCAATATTCAGAATTTTTACTTATAAACCTTTGAAGTTTTCCAGGATTTATTTTTGGAAGATTTTCCAAAATTTATAAAGGAAGACATTCTGGAAATTTTTAAGGGCCTGTAAGTAAACATTTGGGGAGTTTTTCATCGAATCTAAAAAAAGGCTTTATATTTCGAAAAGTTTGTAGAAGCGCGGACACAAAATTAATTGAAACTTTCTAGAAGTTTTTTAAAAAAACAAGCAAATATTAAAAAAATACAGTGAATTCTTAAATTCTTGAAGATAATTCTACAGTTAGGGTGAGACGAAAAATTTCTCGAATATTTTAAAGACTGGAAAGAAAAACTGTTAAAAATGCTTGAATCCCCAATAATTTGTAGAAAACTATTATTTATTATTAAAATTATTTCAAAATTCATTAAAAAAAATATTCTTCACGAATTGGTTACATTTTTTCGTCAAATTAAAATCTAAATATAAACTACTTGACATTTCTAAAAGTCTTGACAAATGAGGATGTAAAATTACTTGGAAGTTTCTAGAAGTTCTCTAAAAGAATCAAGCAAATTTGAGTAATTTAAAACAAGAAATAATAAATAAAGTTTCTAAAAAATAAAAAATAAAATCCGGAAAATTCCTGAACTGATGAAAAATTGCTGGAAAATTTTAAAGATTGGTTAAATAAAACTGTTGAAAATGCTTGAACCCCAGACAATTTCTAAGAAACTACATTTAAAATTAAACAATGTTTTTAAAAATAAACGCGGTTCAATTCCTTTCTTCACTGTTTTAATTTAATTTAACCGCGTTTATTATTAATATAATCTTCACATAAGTCAAGAACGCATACACATGTTTTTAAAGATTATTTTTGCAATTTTGTGTGAGAAATTGAAAGAATTTAGACATTTAAAAAAAATGCTTCAAAACAATATTTTTAGAAAGATCCTAGAAGCTACTGATGACATTAAACAATTGTGGAATATTTTACGAATCTTAAAATTTCCTTTTCCACCCTATATATAAATATTAACTTTAATTACTGATTGCGTCGTGGTTTGCAATAACTTTAATTACAAAATTTGAATAGAAGAAATTGACAAAGTAAAATTTGGAGTGTGTAAATTAATAAAAATTATATACATGATACTTAAAAAGGCTTTAAATCAAGCTTTGATAAAATTAGCTATAGAAGGTCATTTATATTCAAACGTAAATTTTGATTATGCTTTATTTTTTATTACATCCAGGGTTTTATTGTTTTCTAAGTAGGAAAATCATCAACGATTAGTATTTAAAGTAATCATATATATGTAGGGTGGGTGGGAGGCCTCTATCATATCTTTCAATCAGTAAATTAAAAGCGAGGGTTTTAATTAAAAGTTCTAAAACGTAAAAATTAAAACAAACAAAAAATGGTGATGTGGCCATCATAGTAATTTCTTTACAATTTCCTGGAAAACTATGAGGTTTGCGCAAAATGGCGATTTTTAACAATTTGCTCAATTTTTAATTTTTTACAATTACTTGTTATATAAATTTCATGTAACTCCTATAGTTTATTAGTCATAGGCAAAAAATATCAAAATTTTAATAAAGAAAACACTTAACTTTTTTATACCACGTATATTATAATATAAGTGGTATAAAAAAGTTAAGTGTTTTCTTTATTAAAAATTGAAAATGTACCACGAAGTAAACGCCTCCAAAATTCAAGAATAAAAATTTTTAATTTTCTCGTAGGTTAAGAATTTTATGGAAAAACATTTTTTAATAAAACTTGTTTAGATACTCATTCTCTTTAACTATTGTTTGAATGGTTTTGTAATATTTTTATAATTTAGAAAAATATCGACAAAAAACCAAAAATCACCTTGAGTAAACACCCACTTCCGGTTTATGAATGTTCACCAAAAGCTTTTCAGTTCCAGTTTTTAAGGATAAAACCTTAAGTTTAAAGTTTTATCTCAATAGGATCATTAGTTTTTGAGATACAGCACCCACAGACATTTTCATGCACGAAAACAATACTTCCCCTATATATACTATATAGGAAAAGTAATAAGATTCTGTTTCTACCTAATAAATCATTGAATTAAACGTTTAGTTGATTTAGATATTAATTTACCCTAAATTAATTTTTTAGTATTCAGTACTTCAGAAAAAATATGGAATTAGTAATAATTTTAAATAAAAATACATTATGATATACTTACTGCTATTAATGAACTCTGGTGTTCAGTGAGTTCCCCTCTGAAGAAATAATATACGATAAATTAAAAACTTAAAAACATACGGTGAAATGTTTACCTATAAATAATTAAAATCAAGAGTTCTCCCGAATTTCCGATGACATCTTGAGCTTCGGAATGTGGTAGATCAGCCAGATCGGATTCATTCACTTTAAGAATAACATCGCCGATCTGTAATCCAGCTTTATGTGCCGGACCTCCATCTGATATCTAGAAGAAGTTTATAATTATTATAAAACTTCCATTATTGTCAAAACGATAATAGGATTTATGAAATTAACCTTTAATAATATAATCAGGGTGAAGTATTTGATGACACCTAAAAGTATAGGTATCATATTCATAAAAAGAACTTAAAGATTGTCCCCATTTTCAAAAAGTTTTTTAGAATTTGGGCAAACTTCATCACGCAAAAATTAAAGTAAATATTCATCGTTCAACATTAGAGAACGTGTTAAGCCAATTTGTTACCTAGCAAAATATCAAGCAGTTTAAAGGACACGAATACTCATTACTGAATGACCTTAACCGAATCAAATGTAAACTAAAGCAATCTATCTTAAGTATAATTTTGTTCTAATAAAATCTAACATAAACTAAGATAACTCTACAAAAATTTATAATATTTAATCAATCTAAATTTACTTATCTTTAAATAATTTTGAATTTCAATTTACTGAAGGATTCACTATTTACAGCATATACATTTACATAACAGGTATTAAATAATAATAAACAATATACAGTGTTGAAAAGCCAAATGGACATTCCTCAACATGAAAATGTGATCCCTACCTTCAATCCATTTCGGGTAATAGTTACAACACCAAATTTTTTTGAGAAGTATAGGCTTGTGGTATATCGTTTGAAAGGTCTCTTCATTCTCTATTCAAAAATGCGATTGTTTTCAATTTTAATGCAAAAATTTTCATTAAAAATAAAATCATCTTATTTTGAAATTAACAACTTTAGCGATATTATTTATTAAACAAAAATCACTCAATGTTATTCCCTTTCCTCTTAATACATAAATTTGTTCTTCTGTTAAAATCTCTGACAAGAATATTGGGATGATTATACCATTTCTAATTTTATTTTCCAAATTCTTTAAATTTCCAAAAGGCCTTTCAGAATAAACTCTGTTTTTTAACCACCCTTATAAAAAGTAATCAAGTGGATTTAGATCGGGTTAGCGAGTAAGCCATGGAAATCTTGAATGTCTTGCAATCCATTTCTCAACAAATTGTTCCTTTAAAAATTCAACTACGATACAAGCACTATGTACAGGTACTCCATCCTGCATAAACCAAAGAAAATTGCTTGTAGCCAAAGGTAACATATCAAATTCATTTTCCAATTCCATATTTAAAAATTCCAAATATCTTTCTGAATTTAAATTCTGCCAAAATATGTAGGGCCCTATAATATTTCGGTTCAAAATTCCACACCAAATATTTATTTTTCGGGAATATTGATTTTTGCAGATAGTTCAGAATGCTGAATTTTCTGTTGACCACCAACGACAGTTTTGTGATGAAACTACACCATTTGTAGTAAATATAGCTTCATCCGTAAGCAGAATCTTCTTAGAAAATGTTCTATGAATTTCTATTTCACCTTGTACCATGAAACAAAATTCAAAACGATTGTCGGAATCATGTTCTTGTAAAGTTGATTTATTGTAGGTTTTAGGTCAAATTAAATTTCATTTGGCTTGTTTCACAAATTAATATTTTATTCTACTAGTTTCGGCCCAAGGCCATTATCAAGAATTAAATTATTAATTTGTGAAACAAGCCAAGTGAATTTAAATTTAATCTAAAACCCACATTAATACAATGTTTCACCAAGTGATTCATGAGAAGCAGGTATATGTATATTGAAGTAATATATCTTGGTTTAAATGCTTTAAACTTATTCGCCGCTAATACCTTTAGACTTTTCCAATCCTAAACTTCTGGCTTATTTTCTAACAGATATTTGAGGATTTCAACCATGCTTTGCAAGATATGCAACGAATTCTCCACATTTCTCACTGGTTTAGTACGTTTTTTTAATACAATTCAAAATTTCCGGTCCTTTTAAATAGCTTTAAAATTCTTGACACTTGTGAATAACTGATTCTCTTTTCGGGGTGCCTGCCGTTTAAAATTTCAGCTGGTCCTCTGCAAGTTTTATAGTTATTGCCACATATTAGCACCAACCCTGTTCTATCTTTTAAAGTTAATCGCTCTGCCATAATTTATACAGATACGTCAACTCTGATCAAATTCGCTTAAAAAGTGCAAAAGTTAGAAAAATTGTTTATTATCTTCCTAATATAGCATCGAATGTCATTTGTTTGACTCAATGAAGCTATAGTTAAAAGGGTTATTCTATACAAAGACAAATCATACGAAAAAGAATAAAGGAAGAAAAAAAAAACACCCCTGAAACCCTTAAAAAAAACCTGTAGGAAATGTAACAGTAAAGAAACTTGCCCTCAAATAAATAATCTTAATCAGCACTCACCTTTACCACAGTTAGGGGTATCTCCAAATCGGCACCCCCGGTAAGCTTGAATCCCCATGGGCCACCCCCGGACTTCTCCAAGCGTAATTCGATCGCCATCCAATTAAATATATACTTTTTTTATTTAATCCAGGTCGCACTCCGGGTTTTAGCTGCACGCACCATCACATCACATCGTTAATTTCGGACTGGCAACAGATTGACCGATGTCTTATTTCAATCAGTCTTCGCGGAACAGTGATCTTAAAAAATCTTCGACGGGACCGAGCTCGGGCATTCGGATTTGGAGACCGTTTAGAAACCGCTGTCAGTAAATAAGTCAATGGCATGTCCAAAGCGTGCCAGGAGATACCTTCAGAATGCGAACAAGCCGAGCTATCGATATCTGCACCGGTTATATTTAAACACCGTTCGCAATGGTTCTGATCGATAAAACAAACAACAATTTTAAGGTACTAATTAGGGTTACGATTACAGGAGTTTTAGTGTTGATCGTAAAGTGAAATATTGGTAACGTTGGAGTTTTGAATGTATGCTTGAATTTTGGTAGCGTTCACTTCTTGGTTCATTTCCAATTCTTAAAATTAAGTTCAACTTCTTAAGGCGCATACGTTTGCGACCGAACTACCGGTGACGAGAGTTCAGCATTATTAGTCCAGGTCAGTTGTTGGATGGGTGACCGGTACCATTCGCCATTGGGATACAATTGATTGACGGGACTTTAAAGTAAAGAGCTTATTTGCACACATAAATACACAAATAACACAGCCGAAGGAACACGTTATCGATAGCCAAACACTGCTACTACTAGTATTGTATTATTACTACTATTTAAATTTATAAAGAATTGGATATATAAAGTATTTTTGCGTAGATTACAACTAAAAATCTATAACATTACAGCAAATTTTAAAATGTTCCTCTTTTGAGACACTTTTTTCATTTCTACAGAAACTAAGTTGTTTTCAGGTTATTAGCGTCATTTTAGGAATTTAAATGCTATATTAGAAATTCGTAAAAGTTTTTAAATTATATAAATAAATCTTAAATACAAAATTAGTCGGTAAAGTTAAATAAATGGGTGAATAAAATAAATATTAGGAATAAACAAAGTAAAAATAGTTCATATTCATGTAAATAAACTGATTTATATATAATTTAGTTGAGAATTGGATTCTGTGAAAATTTCTGTTCGGGAATATTTGCAACGGACAGTTGAAGCTGAATTTTTTCAGCTTCAGTACATAATGTTGTGTTTAAATCAGCTAAGAATTTAACAAGATTAGTTATCTCTCGAAGTGAAGATGTTTAATACACTACCAAATAATTATGACAAGTTTCTGACAAGTCTGGGTTTGCTAGACCGAACAAATAATAGGGTAAAATTATATATTTTTTAAATCTCAGAGCTAAACTTTATACCCTTTAAGGATAAACTTTTTTTATATCAATAATCATTTTAAAAAAAACGTTATCATCCACGTGATTTTAATGGATATAGAAAGGTAAAACTGCACTGGACAATCTGAATAAGGTTTTCACATCAGATAACAGACTACATCAGCAGAGGGCTGTTAAGTGCCTTAATTGTTGGATTATTACTTCTAAGCTAGGGTGGAACAAGGATTTGAGTAGTTCAAAGATGCCCAGTGCCAACAAACAGGAAATAAGCGTTTATTAATAAGGTACTAACTGTAGATGTGAATACTGACTTGTAAATCGTCGACTTGTGACCACCTGACATCATACAATTAATACACAACATCCGTGAAAATTTACACCGCTAACAAATCATTCATGAATACAAAAGAAAGCGGTAAGACACACTTTGATGAAGAGGTAGATTATGAGCAGATGATAAGCCTCAGGAAGAATATTTCGTACATCTTTGGTACCATCAAAAATATATGTACTGTTAACTCTGCTCTAGACAAAAGCTCACTATTTAACTCCATATAATTCTACCATTCAGTTCGTGAAGAATATGGTGATCAATAGAAGACATATTAGATGCAGACAAAAGAACATTATTCGCTTGAAGATAGTTGAGGTAGTAAAAAACCACGAATTCAGTCAGTCAGTCAAAGATTCGCTTCAAATGTGGCAGGAGCGGATGAGACCCCTGAACAAACATCATAAAAGTTCAAAATTATGCATCAGAGGTTAACGAATATGACTAGTTTTGTAGAACATGTGTTGGGGGTAAACAGCAGGTTAAAACTTTCCACTTAAAATAACAGCACGGACAGCAGGCAATAAACGCTGAGAACCTAAATATTTTGTATGTTTGTTTATTTCCATATGCTTAACGTGCGCATACTTCTTTAAGATGTGATTCATTTATTTCTTTAAAAAATCAAAGCATTAGAGAAGATTCACGAGGGACGATCTGTGAAATCAATTCAATTATACTAGTAGGCTGTTGTTTAACAATGCTATGATGAAGATTTTCTGGGTTCGAATAGCACGAAATTATGATTGCACTTCTGACCAAAACGACTGTGCAGAGCAAAAAATCTAGAGCCACAATAACTTGGCTAACATAATGATTCGAAGAATTTACCAAAGTCACTCCTAGCTGAGGCACTGTACGTATTGAATTGACGTTATTTATGGATCAAATTATGTTATATATTTTTCATACTGAGAACTTTACGCAAGTTTATATAAACGAAAAAAAGCTAATTTTCATGGTGAGAAATGCTAGGTTTGTAGGATACTCTAAGTATATTGATTAGTTCCGAGATTGGAATCACCAAAAGAACTGAGAACCGTTTTAATATTAAGATATTTTTAACGAATTTTACGACACATGATACCATTTATCCAGTTAAGATGATCTAAGGCACCCGATTACCTGATCTAAACTTTATTTTCTGAAATCGGCAATCCAAAAATGTTCCGAGAAAATAATCAGGAGAATAAAAACATTAGTAAATGACCATAGGGAAAGACTCATCAGCGAAGAACTCGGTGTGTATTTTCGAACTACAGCCGGAAGGCAATCTCCATCGGATTTTTCAAACAAAACACAATACACCTCATACCACATTATTTATGGTTACATTCAACCAAAGGTTGGTGTTATTTTGAGACCTTTTCTCTGGTAATCGGAATTGGTAATATTCGTGAGGTATTGAATATTATCGGTACAAAAGACTATTCTATTCCAACAGTTCGACGAGAATTGGAGTTTTTAAAAAGATTTTTGAAAGAAGAGATATATATGAGGCGACTACAAGGCTTCATCAATGGTAATTATTGTTTAAGTAAGCTTAGAAAGAGTTAATGTAGGTTTAAAGAATCGCAAAGAAACTGAATCACAATTTTAAAATATATTTAAATCAATTAGAAAATAACTGCAAATACTACGATTCTTTTCATTTAGTTCTAAATTTGAATCAGGCTAAGATCGAAGTCGGATGCTGCCAAAAGTCTAAATGATATTATTTAAGTTCTAATGGATGTTTCTAACATTAAGATCACTATAACCCCAGCTGCACACTTGTTAAACATTCGAGTGTGATATATCGTTTCAGAATGCTTGAGGTTTACATATCAATCGATAGTTACCTGAACAGAGAATGAAGGTGTATAGTCCATAGCCTCTCAATGTCATGAGGCAGTTTCAATTTGTTATCAATTATGTTTCACAGTTTCTTAAGTACAATGGAAATACTGAGTCTTTGTGAGACGTATAATGACATATGTTCAAGGCATAGAACACAAACAAAATTCATGGGAATCTAAAAGCCAGTAATTTTGCAAACAAACCAGAATTACGGGGTTCTGTCAAAGAAATACTCTTCGAGTATGCGAAAGGAGAAAACATCTGAATCAGCAGAATACAGCAGGATGTTTCTTTTCTACAACCGAGGTGAAGTACGTAGTAGAGATTGCGACGTTAAAGGTTATAAAAAGTGTGCTAAGGACACTAACATTAACCTTCGTATTATTATTGTATGAAAGAACGAAATCACAAATATACTCACTAAAACCATTCGTCTGTACCATAGTTTTTCAACCTTATTTTACCACCACTCACTTTGAGAATATGTTTTATTCTAGAGCGCCCCATCTTAATTTTTCTTATCATCTGTCGCGAATTTAAAATAACTATTGCCCCCTATACGCTATATCAATGCCCCCTAATTTTATCTTGATCTTCTACTGACGATGATTGGGAGGCCTAATCCTAACTATAAATTCTGAGATGGACAAACCAAAAGTTTATTACTGTTGGTTGATTTTAAGTTTGGAATCAACCAAGAATGTGGAACCCTTCGGACTAAGTATATTGTCTTTGCGCCGAAGACTCCTAGAAAAACTTAATACAAATTATTTTCCTCTTTTTAATTAAAGTTTCCATTTTTCATATTTTTAGCTCAAAATGTAGATAACTTTGACACAGTGTACAGTTCACCATGTGAACATGATAACTCAAACCAACCGATCACCTGATTATAGTTAATGTAATTCCTGAGATGTAAGAGCCAAAAAGTTTCCAAGAAGTAATAACATTAAAAGAATAATAATATTGAACAACATAGTACATCTTCTTCTTCTTCTCTCTTGATGGAACCAGATATGCAAATTAGGTGAATAAAAACACTTGTTATGTTGCATAATTTGATCTTTATTTATAGTTATTTAACACGTGTATAAACTCAGTTTATACTTTGAAAATGATCGATACCGATTGAAACGCGTGTACCGCTTAAACAATAGCTATACACCGAGAAGGAGTTCAGGATCTAAAAGAAACATTTAGAGACTTTAAGCTAATTACAAAATGACTGGAAGTGTAGCCCATCTTAAGAATTTCTTTCAAAATTAAAGTCAGGCCAAAATAACGTTGTTCTCTACGTCGATGATAGGCAATTTGCTCCAACCACTCGAGAGGATACTGATAATTTCCAATGAATAAAAAAGGTATTAATAGCACTTTCTAAACATTCAAGGCATATGTAATAAAGATAAATCTATTTTTAAATTGAATCATCTTTAATTGTTTAAGAACCTGGTGCAAAGTCAATGATACATTGTTTTGACAGAGTCGCCGCAAACAAGATATCAATATCAATCGATATTTACTGAACAAAGGGGATAAAAGTACAGAGTCAACATCAATATTTTGAGGGGGTTTGTTGTCTAACGTTTCTCGTCGTATCCACTAAGCTAGACCTGTTTTCCTCATGAGGTGCTGTCGATTAGCGTCCCTGCACTTCAGTCTCCGTGATCCTTTTGTGCGCCTCTGGATGTTTACTACCTGTGTACTTCTGTGTCTTCTATGAAGTCCAGGAGTTTCTGCAAGGGGATGCTCTTTAGCTATTCTACAGGAAGCATAGGCTTCCCAAATTTCACCGTGCGTTCTCGTTTATATGCTTCGCAAGTACACTGTAGGTGTAGGGGAGGTTCTTCTTCTTTCAGACACCCACGGCCTACCCATCCTATGTTTTTACTTATTCAGGTCACAGTGTCCAGTGACTAGTCCTGTGATTTTTTTTAGTTTCAATCTGCCCATCAGCACGCTGTCAGGTACAGGACCATCTAGGAAGAGTCTTGCATGCCTAATTCTCTTTTGGTTATGCCGTGCCCTTTTGTGCTCCTCTGCTAGCTTGTGTCGGATCTTACTTGCTATCAATATTTCTCACAGTTTCATTAGAATAATAGAAACAGTGGACCCAGATGAAACATATAATAACATACGGTATAGCTGATCTGGGAATTAGTTTCTGCACAAACAAAATTCATGAGGATCTTAAATCTTAAATAAACTAGAGTTGTGGTGATCTGTCAGAGGAATACTCTTCAAGTACACAGTAGCAGTACACATCTGGATCAGTAGAAAACAACAGAATATTTCCATTCTACTTTACGGCTAGCGAGATTGCATTGTTGAAGAGTGTGTCAGAATTCTGAACAGTGCAAGCACTTGCAAACTTGTCAAGGAGTCAGAATTTCATTGTCATTCTAAGATATAGATATTCACACTATGATGTGCAAGAATGATTTAAAAGGATACTAATTGTCTTAAAATTCTTCAATATCTTATAAGGATTGTAGTTATATAATAGGGGTGATTTTGAGAGAAACATTTATTTAGTTTGATTGTCAAACAGTGCGAACAGCGGCCGTTGTTAAATTAAATGTGTGTGCAAGTAAAATTCATATTGATTATAGTAATTTTAATTGTAACCGTGAAATACGAGTAATGCCTATATCTTTTTCTCCACAAAGAGCAAAAACAGAAAGTTGTACTTCTAGGTACTTCAAGTTCAGTGTTTCTCCTCCCGGTGGACAAAGTTTCAAATCATTCCAACAAATGGCAGAGCTGTAGTGATTTTGAAAATATGGCGTCTGTTAGTAATCCACGTTACAAACAGCGAGCAGTGATTGAGTTCTTGATTACAGAGAAAGAAACTGTGGGAAATATCCATAAACGTTTGTGTGCAGTGTATGGAGATTATGCTGTCGAAGAATCACTGTGAGGTTTGATGCTGAGGGGGAAGCGTTTCTGTCCCGGATTGTGACGGGTGATGAAACCTGGGTGCACCGCTTTGAGCCGGAAACCAAAAGACAGTCAATGGAATGGCTCCATCCTCAGTCACCAAGAACGAAAAAATTCAAGTCAACTCCCTCTGCTGGAAAAGTCATGGTTACTGTTTTTGGGGCAGTGAAGGGGTTATTCTTGTTGATATGATGCCAAGACGAACAACCATTAATTCCGAAGCATACGTGAAGACCTTGGACAAACTCAAGAAACGTCTCTAGCGTATTAAGCATGACATGAATCCGGCTGAAATCTTATCCTGCACGATAATGCACGCCCGCACATAAGTCTCAGAACCCGGGAACACCTCACCAAATTGGGTTGGACAACATTGCCCCATCCACCATACAGCCCAGATCTGGCACCATCAGACTTCCATTTCTTCGGACCTCTTAAAGACGGTTTGCGTGGATGACACTTCGATGATGATGAGAGCGTAAGACCGTACAAATTGATGGAGACTATGTAACAAAAATAGTACGTGTAGAAGAAACATGTAGCTATATTGTCACCAAAAATTAACACTTTTAAATAAATAGTTTCTAAAAAAATATGGGGCATTACATTATAACATTGAACAACCCTCATAAACCATATTGCTCAATCTGTTTGTGTTTCATTGAATACTAATGATTTTTATTGCAAGTTCTCTATCAGCTTTCTGTCTATTTTCTATCTTTTTTGTCTATTCTTTGTTAATTTGCTGAGCGTTCTTTATTTTTCTATATAAGTATGTCCTTCTGCGGAAGAACTTTCTTTTTTGGCTATTTTCTGTCTAGTCTTTGTTTCTGTGTTTTTTCTATTTCTTATGTGTATTTTTGATGTGTTCTTTTTTATTTTCTGTTGATTAAGAAATGCACATATTATTAACGCATGTTGGAAAGATTTATTTGAAGAAATATCATTAGTTAGAGGTCGTTTTTAAGGTATACAGTCTAGTTTTCTTAACTACATACTATATAAATATAAACTCTAAATCTTATACAGGGTGTTCAATTTAAGTGAAGACATTGAAATATCTCGAAAACTACACATCGAATAAAAAAAATATTATAAATAATTAATTTGTTCGCCTTTGTTTTATAATTTCATAATTCGATGTGTAGTTTTCGAGATATTTCAATGTCTTCAATTAAATTGTACATCCTATATGTTACGAGCGTTTAATAAAATTCAACAGTGAAGTTGGATTTCTCTAGCCATATCTGCACTAAGATCATAAGTGTGAAATTCTGTTTTTGTATAAATTTGATATGTTAACATAGCAATCATTGCTGCGCATTATAGTTCAGAAAAAACTTTAGATTTCCAATATCATTGTCATCGATTTTAATTGAACACTTGTTATAAAATGTAATTCATACGGTGAATAATCAAAGTTGAACTAGGTTCACAAAATTTGAGTATATCTATTGTCTAAATTTATAATCTATAATTTAAATTTGTCAAACCTACTTCCACTATCATTATCCGTTGTATGAAGCAACATATAACGAGCATTCAATAAAAGTCGATGAGGGTAGATACCTTTTTTCCAAGAAGATAAATGTTCATCAAAAAATACACATATATCTAAAATTATAACATTATTGTGGAATAAAACACTAATATTTTTATAATTTTTATTAGAGGCAAACTCATTCGTGCAAAATGGCATTACAATAAATTACTAAAATAAATAAAAAAATAAAGGGGGTGCGCGCGCCGGGTCGTGCACGACGTACCTTTAAGGGCGCCAACATTGTAAAAGCAGGGCCTGGTGCGCGTTTATCCACGTAAACTATCATTACTCAGTAGTTTCATAAAAAAAATCGTTAAAAAAATCCGTACTCCATTTCCATTGGAAACATTACTCAATCAGCCTTAACTTCTTCTTCCTTCTTCTCCTCGACTTTTTCCACTTTGTTCTCCTCAGGTTTCTTCTCCACTTTTTCAATCGTCACTTCACCAACAATATCATTACTCTGCAATAAAAAAATTAGTACAATTAAAATTAAAAAATACGCTTTATTAAAATTATAAATTTTTTAAGATGTTGGGGATTTTAGTTAACGTTCTTAGGGAAGATACATATTATAGTTAGTAGAGTTATATGAGTTATATTCATCTTAATTTGTCATCTTAAAACAAAATTAGTATGGATTTATTGTATTAATATGGAAATGTTTCAATCAAACAATTTACTATATAATAATCTTCATGTAACTTAAAAAATATATTGCTAAAACTATTCCGATTTTAATTTATTCTTTAATGTTTAATTTTGCGAGACCTCTTAAGACTTTTTAATTAGAAAATTTGTAAATTATAGGTTAAATATATTGTTTTACAATTTTTTTTAATTAAAATAAGTCTGAAGAAGTCTTGAAAAATTTAACATTAAAGAATAAATTAAAATCTAAATATTTATATTGAACATTATAGTCTTGATTAGAAATTAAAAACAGTTTTTAATCTTTTTAATTTCTAATCAAGATTTTTCAAATATGTTTCACCACGGGTTAAGTGAGCAATTAATTGAACATTATAGGTTAAATATAATGTTTTACAAATTTTCTAGTTAAAAAAAGTCTGAAGAAATCTTGAAAAATTAAACATTAAAGAAGAAACTAAAATCGAAATATTTTGATGCAATATATCAAATCAATTATAAGTGTCTATAATAAAAGTGTGAAACTCGAAGAAATCATGTTTTATTTTAAATTGATTTAAAAACCTTGATTAAAATAAGTTAACTGGAATTAAAAATTAAAAATGAAAAGAATCATATTAGTAGGTAAAATTAAATTATTTCACAATGTTTCACCAAGAGGTAAATGAGAAAATCATATTAGGTTTCCGTTAATAAATAATAATAATAATATAATCTTAACTGTTGATAAAAAAAGTTGTAAAAACTAAATTATTATTTCTCATTACTTTCTGGCCTTGATGTGATGAATGAATTTAAAATTCACCATGCCTGCATTTCTGTTGAATAACATTTTAGTGATTTTTTAGTTGTATAAATATATATGCAGTAATTTTCCGAATGTATGACATTATTGCTCATACTACACGTATTATTAATGATTCCCCATCAATTTTGGTGACTCACATATGTTGTAATCAAAACTGATATGGCCGTGATAAACGTGAGGATGATGAAATCAATGTAATCAATTATCTTAATGCCACTTCCTCCTCTTACAGTAATTATTAATTGCAGATAAATAAGTATAATGCAATAAATTCTATAGATAACATCAAAAATGAATTCTTGAATGCAATCAGCAATTTCTTTTTTCATTATATCAAAAAATTGGCTTTAATTGGGTTTCTAAAATTATAATCAAATTTATAGAATAATATAATTATATGATACCATAAAATTAATAATAGAAGCTATACGATGAATTAAATTCTCACTTAACCCTTAGTGAAACATTTTGATGATAATTAGAACAAACCCAAGTGTTTTTTATTATTATTATTAATCTTAATTAATTAATATGCTTCTATTATTAATTAATTAAGGCTTATGGCTTATGAATTGAAAAAATAAGAAATAAAAGCAATACATTTTTTATTAAATTAATAAATAAAATATATAATTTACCTTATCTTTTCTTTTATGATTACCTAGGCAAGATCAATATAAATTAAGTTGATTGATGTTCAACTTTTAAAATGTGTTAAAAAAACTAATATTACCGTCTCCTCAAATTTAATTAAACGCTTATTTACAGATTTTTAATGTAATTAACTAATATTGATATTAGTGTTAGATATATAGATGTATAAATTAAAATAATAATAACAACCAACAATTACAACTAATATTAAAATTGGAAGAATAAAATTAAATCTTCCAATTCAAAAATTATTATGCTGTGTTGCATGCTATCACCTTGGAAAAAATACTGCATTATGTAAGAATGAGAAAACTTTGTGTTACTATTGTTTGCAATGATCTAAACAAGCAATGAATTAGTTAACAGTCGTGCAACATCTATTTTTAAATCAAATGATTTTTTATAAATAATTTGTTGGTACGTGAAAATATTTTTTTGCATTGTATATTCTTAATTCTTAAAGGCATATAATTTTACGTACCTCTTAATTTTGGCATTAACTAAAAGAACTCCAGAGGTTTTGGTAAAATTTTGCCCATAAGAGGTGGGTATTTAATCAAGGTACAAGATTATAAAATTAAATAATTAATTATGATTAAACAAAAACGTTTTTGTTTAATTTTCCAAAATGTATCACGAAGTTAACGCCTCAACCATTAATCAATTAATTAATTATGACAAATTTTACACAGAATTTTAAGAATAAATAAAACAAACTACAATTTTTATCATTCTGAATATAAATTCAGAAAGTTACATGAAATTTATATAAAGCATAATTAAAGGATATTAATATGAGAAGTTATAAAAAATATTTTTCATTAAAATAGGGGCTTCCCGTTTATAAATAAATAAATTAATTAAATATATTATATAAATTTTTAGTTATATAAAAGTCATTTCATTTTCACATTTTTACAAGATGAAAATGTTCTCTAAATTAAAGGAATTCGGCCTAATATTATCATAGAAAATCAATGTAATTTTTTTCACATTTAGGAAAAATTTAAAACAAAAATCTTCGAAAAAGTATAAGAAGATAACAATGATCAAAAAGTAGCATTAAACAATAATAAATAAAACAATCAAACCTGTTTCCATAACGATTTTTATGTATTTAATAATTACCAGAATGATTTATCCTGATTTGATTAAAAATAATGTGAATTAACAATTAAAATAACTTATTTATTACTTCTTTTATAATATTAAACCAAGTTATTTAAATCGTTAATTATTAAGCAAAAGTTAGTAACTAATTAATTATGTAAATAATATACTTACAGATATTTTTTCAGGCTCTGCCGGCAATTTCTCTTCAATCAGCATTTTTTCTGCAGTCGCTGGATCTTTCTCCACCGTTTCTGTTTTGCTTCCGGTGAGGGTGCTACCAATCTGACCGACTCCCTCCCCTATTTGATTAGCAATATTTTGCCCCGCTTCCAATGGGTTACCTGCCGAACCAGCTAATTGAGAAGCCTGATCGATAATCCCTTGTGCGGGATTGCTTCCAGAAGTGATACCACTGAGAATACCCTGCCCTGCACTTTGAATCCCTTGCAGCGGATTATTCCCACCTGGTGCAGCGGTGGAAGATCCACTAGGAGCGGCGGTCGATTGGCCTAAAGGGTTTAAGCCTTGTACCACCCCCTGAATAATTCCCAACGGATTATTGGAAGCTTGAGTCGTAGTTCCGTCATTTTGGGCAGCGGGCGACTTGGTCGTTTGCTGCTGAAATGGACTTTGAATGGCCTGCCCGATTTGGCTGAAAACGTTTTGGATGGCTTGCAGAGGACCGCCCGCAGGTGTCGTAGTATCATCACCCTGAGCGGCCGGTGCGGCAGTGGGTGGCTGTAGCAAGTTGTTGAAATTCTGCTGCAATGCTTGGAACGCATTCTGGGCAAATTGAATTGGACCACCTTGAGTAGTCGTTGTTGGATTATCACCTAAAACCGTCGATGGGGTAGTCGAGCCTCCACCTATAAAAGGCGAGAAAACGTTCTGTATACCGCTTTGGACTTGCCCGATAATTGCTTGAAGTGGATTCTGTGGTTGTTCATCATTCTGTGCCCCCGATTGTGGATTAGTAAAGCTAGATGTGAAATTAGTGAACGTGGAGAAAATTTGCTGAATAATGTTCTGATTCTGTTCCTGTTTCACATCATCAGTGGCTTTAACATCAATCAGACTTTTAGTATTCTCCAAAATTTTTTCAAACGTGGCATTCACTGAATTTAATATTTCAGCCTTTCTATCACCAAAATGTCCGGCGTCGGCTGCTGTTTTAATATTATTAGCACCATTCAAAAGTATTTCTTGAATTTTTTCATATATATCGAAATCAAAGTTTTGATTTGGTTTCTGCCAATTTTCTTCGATTTTATTAAACGTTTCAACCTGTGGTTCATTGGGCGTAACAATCCTGCCTACATTCTTTTCTAATTGTTCAGGTGATAACTGCGATCGGGCTTCTAGGTTTCTATTACCGGCTGCTACTTTAGTTTCGACGTACTGTCTTTGCTGAGGGCTAAGCTGATCCCTAGCTTGGAGGTTCCTGAGGTAGCTCAACTGGGCAGGTTTTTCATAAACCACCTCAACTGGTATATCTGATCTCCGGTAAACCGCGGCGGAGCGAGCCGCGGCGAAGAGCCCGATGAACACAATCCACTTCATTTCTTCGTTACAGCTGCAGCTATTGTAAACTGGAGTTGTTGAACCGGCGATGGCTTATATAGCACCTATCTTGTTTTAACAGCACGGTGGGGCCGAGTGCCGTTTTGGGGGAGCGGAGATGCGGTTTTCTCTCCTGCTGACCACAACCGGTCCAGCAGGTGAGACGGTGTCTTCTGCAATCCCCAGGGTCAAGGACTCCATAACAGTAATCGGACAGTTAAATAGATACCAATAAAAAAATATTTTACGGCGCATCGCGTATGGATTTGTCTAATCGCGTTTCGGAAAAAATGCGCTTCCATAATGGTGCCTGCGTCGTTACTTCCCGGTGCGCTTTTCGAAATACGCTCGCGTAACTGCGAAAGAATGACGGCGGAAAACGCTAGATAGAAATAACAGACATGATAGAAATGTCGCGGACTAAACTTTGAACGGTTACTGGGTCATGCAAACAAATACATCCACGCGGTAATTGCAAGGTTTACCCGTGTTCTAATTCAAGAGTGCCTACATTATCTTCAATTAGCGGTGCACGACCTGCTAATATTTGCAGGAATATTAATATGCTTTCTTTAAACATAACGACAAATTGTGCTCGGATAATTTACATAAATTATTACATTTACAACATGTAATTTACAGTAATTTACTTGATTGTTTTATTTTCGGTACGAATGGGATGTAAATAATTAAAATAAAATAAATTTGATTTTATTAATGTTAATAAAATAAATGTGAATGCACTAATTAACTTATTGAAATATGTACGTTTTAATTTCTAATTTATTCAATTTTGCTTTCGCTTCAATTGTTACTTTAAACAGTGGTGAAAGCAAAATGAATTAATTTGAAAATTAAATGATTTTTTGGTATATGATGAGATTTTAATATTATTAATGTTATACGTCTGAAAATTCCTAAAACAAAGTTCACATCCAAGTTTTTTTGATATGTAGGAAGCAACATTTTAAAATATTTTCGTAAGTGTGCGTATAGTTTTATAATAATAATATTCATATATATTAGCAAATTTATACTTAAGTTATACTTAAATAACAGAATATGAATGAGATGTTAATTTGACAAAAGGCTATCGAATACAAATCTTTCTGCCTATTTTTTTCAGTCATATTGCGACAGTCGTTAATGAGATGAAACGATGTGTTTCTAAAATTATTACGCTTAATGGCAACTGAATGAGAAATGACAGTTTGGGAAATTAAGACCTAATGAGGAGAATTATTGGTATTATGTTAAGGAATTATCAATAAGCTCTTGCAGGAATTGAAGGTCTTTTGGTAATGTCCAATCACGTATATTTAGGGCAATGTTATCCGCAAATTGCAAGAGATATTTCGAAGGACTTAAGCAAGTAGATATCAACGCAAAAAATGTTTAATAATAGAGACGAAGGACATCCCTAATGAAGCAATTATTCGGGAGTAAAATAAGAAGAGAAAGAGTTATTGATTTTATTTTTTAAGGAACTACTGAAGAGGAATAGCTTAATACTGAATATGATACGGTGGGGGATACATATTTAGGAGGCGACACTTGAATAATAAGCCTTTTTGCCACGGAGAGCGAAACGCTTTCTGGACATCCAGAAAGAATACTGTAGAAGCTTTACATTTAATTTAAGTAGTCTGTATATTTGAGGTTAGGATGGTGAGTGAAAGAGAGGTTGATCTTCGGGGAAGAAAACCCAATTGTTATTTGGAGATGCGGTTAGAAATCGAAGAAAAAATGTTGTTTTTGAGAAAGGATTTGTAGATTTTTTCAATAAATGGTAGAAGTGTGATGTGGCAAGATTTGGATAGTAAAAGTAAGGGTTAATCACGTTTAGTGATACAAATTATAATTCATAGTTTCCACGTTTCTAGGAAGTATTTTTTTTTTTATAAAGAAAATTAATAGTATTAGTTTGTTTGCGAAACAGAAATTTTAGGATTTGTTATGATCATGATCATGTAAAATCGCCGTATTTTTCTCTGGTTTAATTAGAAAATAAAAATGTAATCTACAAAATATAGTAAGCCTATTTTACTCTTTCTGTTCTCGAGGAAGAGCTCCGAGTATGATAAATATGGCGAATAGAGCGTGTTAAGGTGAAAATGTGGCGAACATCCGTGTTCACAGGCGCGTTTTCGTGTCCAGAAACTACTTACCGAAATATCACAAAGCCAAACGTTTTTGCGCCAAACTTCTGCACAGCTTCATAACCTCTAAATAAAATTGTTGGTTTACTATCTGATTTTTATGGATAAATTCTGAGTGTAAAAAATATATCAATATTGTCTTCATATTCCATTTCACCTGTTGAGCTTTTTCTGGACGTGGTGAGTCTTTTAGATTGTCTTTGAATACGTACTTCAATGAATGACAGGCTTGTATGACACGAACTTCACTGCCACTCTTCACATCCCTAAATCAAAAGTCAAACTATGCTAAATTGAGCTCCAAGACAATTCGGGTAAGTCTAGATGACTTACCCGTTGGTCGATTGTCCTACGTCGATCTGATTAAGAATTTTGCCAATATTTTTCTCACTTCGATCAGTTTTAGGGCTACCTAACTGATTATAATCAGCCCCGTTAATAATTATTAATGGCCATTTCTCTCTCCCTTTTTAAACCAAGAAAAACTTTCGTACACTTAAGATTTACTAAAAGCTTCCTCTTTG